>CAXKVY010013243.1:0-24326 GCA_964058915.1 Tetropium fuscum
AAATAGTTATTCTTTAATTTAGTGTATTATTTTGATGGGTTTTATGTTAAAATTGATTAGTTATTAGTATTCTATCAAAACATAACAACTTGTTGCATGAAAATCGTCACTATAAAGGCAGTGATGATTTACTACCCCGATCTCCCATTGCGGCAATTGTGGGTATCCTTTGAAAATTTTATTATGTCTCATATTTCGATGTTACAAACAGTACAAGGTTACACCGTTGTGGATTCAAAGGTGTTTGATATGTGGGATCTAAAAAACAATTTTTTTCAGCTTAAAATAATTGTATCTGTAAAACGGATTATCATTAAAAAAAATATTTTTTATTTTTTGTTCAGAACAATATATTGTACTAGTATGAAATTATTCTATAACAAAATTACTATTTATTTAATTTAAACTACTTACATTTTTATTAACAGCATGTATCATATGAGTATGTGTGGTAATAGATATGCTAAATGACGCCCTCTACCACCCCGTATAGGGTCGACATCGCCTTACCAAACACCCTGTATAGACTTATGTCTATACAGTAAGTGTAAGTAAGTAAAATTCAAAATTTTTCAGATCAATGAAAATGAAGATGGATAAAATGTATATAGTGAGTGTTTAACCAATTTTTGGCATTACACATTTTGAGCATTACACATTCTTGTTCTGGTTAGAAAAATATACAATGACAAAAACTGATCTTCCTTGAAAGACTCGAAAAACTTGAAAGATGCATAAAATCAGAAAATCGGTAATACTTCACTTATTCGAAAGATTTAAAAAATAATCAAAAACAGAGCATACTTTTATGTTTGTAAAAAAATAAAAGCACTTCAGTTAAAATGGGAAACTTATTCCACACATGAGAGACTCAGGTTGACAAATGTGACAAGTTCGAGTTTTTGCAAATTTTGCATCGAGTTTTTAGAATTCGTCAATTAGTTGACTAACCCAAATATTTTTGGAGATACATACTCTTATTAAAGTTACTCAAAATGATGCTCTGTTAAATCTGTCCTGGGCAAGTCGCTTAATAATATTTGTTCCGCTCGAAAATCGAGTGTCTGAAAGAGGCGCCGCACAGTGGTTCCTTATGAGGAAAAAACCTCAAATCGTAAAGGATATTTTTGTAGCAAATGAACACTGATAATTTCAAGAGTACTAATGTAATCATCTATTAACACCATTTATTGGATTTTGATTACTTTTTTAGTATGAGAAAAAACTCTAGAGCTTAAGAATTTTTTAACTACGAAAATTCATCAAATTTGGGTTCAAGATATAACTTATGTTTACTATATCTACAACTTGTTTAATTAACTACTATTACAAAATACTATCAAGGTAACATTCTTAAAAAACATCACAAGATTCTCAGAAAGTTTCTTTCTATATTGAAACCTCGAATAATATGTATCTCTGAAACACATAAAATTCCTGCTTTTAGAAGTTTTTTTTTAATTACAGAAAAAGCTCCACCGACCTCCAAGCTATAATTAGCACCCAATTGAAGCTAATACTATAGACTACTTATCCTTCGAAATTCAGCTGCAACTACTTGCGACTTCAGCTTTTATCCCACTTTAACCCTGAAATTGAATAAACTTTTATTGGTCTTGAAAAAATGAAAATGAATTATAGTACCTAATATAGTAAAGTTTATCGTCAATAAGTTGAAATGGTCAATATAGTCAATGGTAATATAGTCCATGTTGACAATAAAATTGTTGTGTTTCGGTCGAGCAATAATAATTAATAAAAAAATCCCATATAATATGCATGTATATCCCACCATCCTGTATAATGTATATTATTAACAAGTAAATGCACCTCTCACGTCATCATAATTACACTGAAACCCTTTCTACCTTAAACGCGACGTTATTTATTTTGAAAAAATTGTTAATTAAAATAACTGATTAACACTTTAAAATGACTCACTCTGTATTAATATAAGAAAATTATTTTGCTCTAAATTTGCATAAATAAGACTCTTATTGATTTTCAAAATACCAGAAATCTCAAAAAATGTAGATAATAAAATGAGCTATCACTACTGTTATTTAAGAATTTTAAAGAGATGGCCTTGAGAGTTAGAGAGATGAGAGGATCAATGTGTTTTCTTCCATGAAAGTCTTTACCTTTGACAGGAAATCGACGGACCTCTCATGAAATTCAATTAATCCGTATAGGAGATATGAAGTTTTTTCCCAAATATTACCTTTTGGCCCCACTGTGCGCCGGTGTCTGAATGAAAAATGCCAAAATTTCAGATTGTTATAACTTGATAAATTTTTGTCATACAATGTCGTCAAGAATAACAGATTTTAGTAGAAAAACTTGCCCTAGTTCCTATCGTCTAGCATAGACTAATCGGTTTTTAAAATAGGAAGTAAATATGAACATTTCACCAAATCTTCATTGATCTCTCACTTTTTTATAGGGAAAATTTTGACGGCAAAACTACTTAGTGTATGCCTTTGGGAAAAAAATACTAATAAATAAATCGGCCAAGAGAAATCGCTGGAAATTATTTTGAAGTTACAAAAATGGCCGCTAGAAGGTACCATTGTCATGACCAATCAGAAAACGGTATTCTTCTCAAAAATATGCACGTAAAGAAGTATTTTAAATATTGCTATTTTCAATAAATAGAAAATTTGTATTTTTATTATTTGATATAGGGTATTTTGCTCTCTCATAAAATATAGTAGTGGGGGAAGGTTATGCTTGCTTTTTTTTAAATAAGGATAACTCTGGTTTGGGTATTTTATTCCTCAATAATATGCAATATAAACTTTGTCACAATAGATTTTGCCATGGTAACTAGAGAGCGCTGTTTGATATCGTAACGGTTATTACGCGCTTGCAAAAAAGTTTTAAATGGCAGGCTATATTTCTGTTTCTACCGATTGCAATTCGGCTGTTTTATATGTTTGTTACCTCAGAACTCCGTCATTTACAAATCAATTTTAAAAATTCTATTTTTGTCGGAAAGGGGGTATTTTCAAGTGAGTACCATTATAGTTTTATTGGCATTAGAAAAAAAGGAAAAGGAAAAATAATTGGTAATTTTTGAGATTCTTCATTCTTTATTTAATAAAAAAAATTACGCCCATGCTTTCGAACTGACGCATAGTGAAGTTATCATTTCTGATAATATCTCGAAGCCATTAAAGAAAAAAATCGCGATCATATGCAATTTACCTAAATATAGGCATATCAAAACAGATACCACTTGGTCTATAAATATTAATACGCAGGGTAACTCAATTCTAGCAATTCTAGCAATATTGTAGCATTTATTGAGTATTGGCATTTTCACGGGCTTTTATTACTCTCTTTCGTTTCCGAATAGACCATAGGTATATAAAAATACAAATCCTTACACTCTGCAATCGGGTGCAATCAATACCCAATACGTTCGATTCAATAGTAAAACAATTGTTTGTATTATAGCCTCGAAAGCTTCAGAATGAATCATTAATCCGCGTTCAGTACTTGCGCAGATATTGATTGCTATAGCACGCGTCCTTTGTCCTGGAAGGGAAAGATCACACATACAAACAGTAGCCTAACCATTTTCATTCGAGCCTTATCAGCGTTAATCCATCCATTGTGGTGGGCATAAAATGTGCACAGGCGAACAATACGTCGTTTGATTACTGAAGTTGAATGTAGATAAATGTAGATGCAGCTACAACCAGAGATTTATTATTAAGGGCAGGGCATGTAGGCCAGTGGCTGAAGAGAGTCAAAGTCATTTGTTCTAACAAAATTCCAAAAGCTAAAATTCTGACATCAGGTTGGAGATGCGTTACTAAAACTAAATCTGATTTTGCAATTCATTGGAAGGTTCTGATCATGCGATATATTTTTCAAAAAAATGCAAAAGTGGTGGAAACTGAATATACGTATAATATACATACAGTGAGCTCGTAAAGTTTGGAATAAATTCAATTAATCGTTATTGAAGGATTTTCACAGGAAATCCTCGGACAAGTCAACCTTATTTTATAAAATGTCACTTTTTTCAGCCATCGATTTTTTTTTGTTTTGTTCGTTTTTGAGCTATGACGTCATCGACAATTTTTTTAAATGACAACCCATATTTTTTTTCACGGATTTCGATAGAGCACATTTTTCTGAGTGCGAATATGTCAAAAACATAGTACCTTTAACATTAAAGTTTTCGAGATATTCGGTTGCAAAGTTTATAAAATGTACCATGGCAGCATGCATAAGCTATCGGGCGGGGCAAGATTTTTAATAGCTTATTGATTCTAATAGCTTATAGCTTATTACATTTTAAAAGATTAAGGAGTAATATTATTTATTTTGGTAGCTTATCGAACATTTTGAAAGATTTGGGAGTAATCTGTTTAATTTTTTAACAACAATTTAAACATATAAAAAAATATTTTAACAAATAAATGATAAATAATTAAAGTAAAAAATAAAATCAGAGTAAATTTTCAAAGTGACCTCCATTCACTTCCTGGCAATATCCCATCCGCCACTGAAACTCCTGCAGAACCTTACCAACAGTATCGGGTTGAATGGTTCGAATTTCATTGCGAATTCTGTCCTTTAATTCTTCGATGGTATTTGGTCTATTGAAATAGACTTTGCTCTTTAAATAGCCCCATAAAAAGTAGTCTATGGGAGTGAGATCTGGAGATCTAGGGGGCCATTCGATAGTTGCCCTGCGACCAATCCAATGGTTAGGAAATACATGGTTTAAATAATCGCGAACGATCACTGCAAAATGGGGTGGTGCACCGTCTTGTTGGTACCATATCGTGTGATGGGGCAGATCTGGATCTACGTCATTTGGGTAAAGTACCGCAAGTGCAGGGACTAAGTCGTCTCTTAAAAATTCTAAATATATTTCACCTGTTAATACGCCTTCAAAGAAAAATGGGCCCAAAATACGATTACCTACAATACCAGCCCAAACGTTAACTTTTTGTGGAAACTGACTACGAGTTTCCATTTTCCAGTGTGGATTTTCAGGAGACCAATATCTACAGTTTTGCCGGTTAACTGTGCCGTCGAGATAAAAGGTAGCCTCATCAGAAAAAACAATATTGCGTAAAAATCCGTCGTCATCAATCAGGCGTTGCAACATGGTTTGGCAAAACTGTAACCTACGGTCAGGATCATCTTCGTTTAACTCTTGGACCAAAACCACTTCATACGGATGCCATTTGTTCAATTTCAAATATTTCAAGACGGAGCTTTGAACTATTCCGTTGTTTGCCGCCACTTGGCGGGTGGGTAAATGGGGATTTTCTTGAAGCTCTAGTAGAACATTCAATTTAACATCTTGTTGCACTGGTGGACGACCCGTTCTAGGGCGATCTCTCGTATGACCCACTTCTAAAAACTTTTGTTCTACTTTGCTAACGGTGGACTGTGTAATTGGTTCTCTGTCTGGATATTTGTTGTTAAATAAACGGCAAACTTCTACTTGTGTGCGAGCTCTGTCCCCGTAACCGATCATCATCAAAATTTCGATTCTTTCCCTTTCACTCAAACGACGGACCATTTTTAAATAAAATGAATTATGATGGAATAATGATTAATCAACTTACTTAATGATATTATTCAACTGATTAAAACACAAACTTGCGAGGAAAAACTTCAAAATTGTGACAACTGTCAAAACTGTTGTTTTTCCTGCGCTTTCTTGATAAATGATTAGCATTTGGTCATCGCTTGTATAATTCATTCTTAAAACTTTGCAACCGAATATCTCGAACACTTTAATGTTAAAGGTACTATGTTTTTGACATATTCGCACTCAGAAAAATGTGCTCTATCGAAATCCGTGAAAAAAAATATGGGTTGTCATTTAAAAAAATTGTCGATGGCTGAAAAAAGTGACATTTTATAAAATAAAGTTGACGTGTCCGAGGATTTCCTGTGAAAATCCTTCAATAACGATTAATTGAATTTATTCCAAACTTTACGAGCTCACTGTATATAGTATAATAACATGCCGAGTTGTTCATTGTAAATTGTAAATAATATCCCAAGTTTGTAACCTCTTTTTCTAACTTGAACCATAGGTACTAATTTTGCAAATCAAGTAAATTGTGACATTTATTTATTTATTTATTTATTTAGATAAACGATACAAAACCCAAAGGAATATCCATAAATGGATAAAATATTTATATACATTATTGTCAGTTAAGTAACAAATAGAGATAACAAATTATACTAGTATATAATAAGTAAGATAACAATAATTATTAGAAAACAAATTAAACAACAATATAATATCAATATAAAAGGATAACAAAGTAGCGATAATCAAAGTGAATTTAAAATCAGCAAAATAAAAATTAAATATTGACTAGAAGTACCACCTATACACATACCCAGCTTACAGTATCATCTAATTTAAGAAAAGCAATATATACATAATACGTGTGATACATAATATGTAGATACGTATAAATATTACAATATTATAATATTTATTATTATTATGATACTAAAATATTACAATGTTTGCATATTATATTTACAATATCTTAATCATTGCTAAGAAAATACCATTTCAAAGAATTTTGAAATGAATCAAGATTTGAGCAAAATATGTCAACAGACATTATTTGGGATACCTTATTATAAGATGTACAAATTCTGTGCAAATGGGAGTTTAAATAATAATTCGTATTAGACTGCATGGTAAGGAAAATATTATGTTGTCGGGTAGAATGAGTTGGAGTAATATATTTTATTTGATTAACAATATCTGAGGAATCAATTTTGTTGTTAGCAGCTTTGAATAGAAACTTTATGTCATTAATTTTCCTGCGGTTTTTAAGTGTCATCATGTTCAATTTACTACGAATTATAGATCTTTCACTAATCTGAGGAACATATTTCCTATTCATATGATCAATAAATTTATTTTGCACACTATCTAATCTATCGATATATATATATATGTTATATTGCTTGCCGCAATAATAACTTTTTAAAAAACTTTATTTGAATTACATGAAATGAAAAATGTGAGTGAGTTTAATTTTGATGTTTACTACTGGTCGTTCTACACTTGACGTAGAGTCATACTACACGAAATACAATTTGCTTTGAAATGTTCTTTTATAAACTATATAATGCAAGTTCAGCATGCAGGTGGGCAAGCGACAGCTTGGTCAACGGCTATTCTGCATTATGTGCTGATAAGCGAAATATAATGCCATGAGAAAGGATGTGTCATATAATATGCACTGATATGGAAATCTTATCTGAGTAACGCTAAATAATAAAATGTAAGTTATTATAAGCTGCTATGAGTTTCATATAACATATATATATATATATATATATATATATATATATATATATATATATATATATATATATATATATATATATATATATATATATATGTATATATATATATATATATATATATATATATATATATATATATATATATATATATATATATATATATATATATATATATATATATATTAGCTTTGAAATTCTTTGCTATTCATATTTATTTTGTGAAAAGTAATCTTGGGTTTGTAGCATTTCATTACATAGAAATAAGCAAATAGACGAATAAGAAAGAAAACACACTTACCAGTGCTATGTCTGGACACGCATACGGAAATGAATCACTATACATACGAAAACGAACCACTTAGAAGTTGTACAAGTTCTTTCACCTTTCTTGAGGATCTTCAGAGCAGTATACGATTTATTTCATTGATCATTCATACTTGAATTTAAATTACCAATTGAATTTAAATTACCAATTGGTAATTTAAATTCAAGTATGAATGATCAATGAAATAAATCGTATACTGCTCTGAAGATCCTCAAGAAAGGTGAAAGAACTTGTACAACTTCTAAGTGGTTCGTTTTCGTATGTATAGTGGTTCATTTCCGTATGCGTGTCCAGACATAGCACTGGTAAGTGTGTTTTCTTTCTTATTCGTCTATTTGCTTATTTCTATGTAATGAAATGCTACAAACCCAAGATTACTTTTCACAAAATATATATATATATATATATATATATATATATATATATATATATATATATATATATATATATATATATATATATATATATATATATATATATATATATATATATATATATATATATTTGGAGGGTTTATCTTGGGATAGTAGCAATATAAGCCCCAGAGACCATTATGCATTTGTTGTCAGCTTGTCCAGCATATGCGGTCTCTGCCTATATCCATCGACATAACACGGCATTACGAGTGCTGTATTACCTACCATCTACGGCACTCGTACGGTATAGATCAGACACCGGTGTTGCCCTATGCTCCGGGGGATATTGAGTTTGTTGTGGGGAATGAGAGGTCCCGGTTATACTGGAACTATTCATTCCCCACCGTCAGGCGGATAAGCCAATAAGCCTGACATAGTCCTCCTCGACCACCAACTCAAGACGATGTTCGTTATTGAGTTTTCGGCTCCGGCCGAAAAGAATATTGTCTTGAAAGAGGAGGAGAAACGGACAAAATATCGAGATTTACTCTCTGAACTCCGCAGGCTGTACCCGGGTTATTCTGTTAAAATTGTGGTTCTTATTATTGGCACTCTCGGAGGTATGCGACAATCATTGCTCTCAGAATTAAGAACCATCCCAGCATGCCGTCAATCGGCAGAAGTCATCGCTGGGAAGATGCAGAAGGCCGTCATACTTGGCTCGTTGCGTCTACTCAGGACACATGAATTGCGACCTCAATGACGGCTTACCCCGCGGACGTGGGGAGCGGTCGTTGAGTAACGAGGCTGGAGGGACTCTCTGGGCTAGTCGGATTCCAGGGGGGACTTACCAGCACAAAAAAAAGTAATAATAATATATATAATTATAATAATATTGGAGGGACTCTCTGGACTAGTCGGAGGCCAGAGGGGACTTACCAGCACAAAAAAAAATAATAATAATATTCTTGCAATTAAACAGACTGTCTATCAGCTAACATTATGTTTTTTAACAGTTTCTTGACAGAATATACAGACGAAGAGGATTTGACATCATTAGGTACTAAATTGAAAATCTTACTCCCATTATAACTAAAAGACGGCTGGAACTGAGTAGTTCTATGCTTAGGGATACAAAGTTGATCGCGATAACGTGTTGAGCGTCTATGTATATCAGAATGTTTTACTAGCTTAGAGACTAAATATTTAGGTTTATTGTTTTTAAAAATCTTAAATAACATACAAGATATATGCAATTTAAATCTTTCGCTCAGGTTTAACCACTTGGAAGACTGAAAACTCGGTGAGATATGATCAAATTTTTGCAAATTATAACTGTACCTCAAACATGCATTTTGAATCTTCTGCAGGCTTTCTTTGTCTTTACACAGTAAGGCAGGCCAATATACAATATCACAGTATGATAAAGTGGATAATATTAAGGAGTCACACAATTTTAGCTTAACCTCGGTACTAAGGTAGACTCTGTGCATGTATAACACCTTAAGTTTGGCAAATGATTTTTGTATAAGATGACTCACGTGTTTAGAAAATCGAAGGGAGGTGTCCAGCCATAAACCTAAATTCTTACAGCTTTCACTGGGAACAATGCGATGGCCTTTTAACATAATATTGAAGACAGGGTCGTTAATAAAAATTAACTGCTATTTCCGAGACGCCGAAATATTTTAATTTTAAACAGAGGGTTGTATGATCTAAGGTATCGAATGCCTTACTAAAATCTAAAAGTATAAGACAAACATTGTTATTAGCATCGGTTTCTTTAAATATGTCATCTGTGACTTTTAGCATTGCCGTACAAGTACTGTGTTGTGATCTAAAACCAGACTGAGTACCAGGTAAAATATTAGAATCATTAAGGTAGGCGTTTACTTGTTGAAAAACAATTTTTTCTAGGATTTTCGACAAGGTAGGTAGAATGCTAATAGGTCTGAAGTGAGTTATATGGGTGGGATTTTGGTTTTTAAGAATAGGGATGACATTTGCGTTTTTCCAGGCTGCTGGAAACAGCCCGTGAGAGAGGCACATATTGATAAGAAAAGTTAGATGGTTATTCAAGTGGGGAGAGACAAGCAAAATCATTTTTACATCGATGCCGTCAGAGCCTTTAGCACAAGATTTTAGTGAATAAATAATTTTTTCAATTTGTTCTAATGTAACTTCGATGAAGGCAAATTCGTTACCGTCGACACAATGCTTTTTATCTATATAATTATTAAGTATTGTATTGCTGTCATTAGGTTGAACCTGTGCGACTGGATTGGCAAAATTGGCAAGAAAATCTTCAGATTTACCTACTGATGCCGCCGAAATAGTATTTCCGAGGGAATATTTAGGGTTCTCACTAATTTCCAAAAATTTTTTGGATCGGTTTTAAATTTGTGATGTAAAAAAGCCTTTTTTTCTGATTTAATTGAATTGTTAACTAGGTTTCTCAGCTCCTTATACTCATTCCACGCACCATCCATCTTTAAACGCTTATATTTAGAATAAGCCTTCTTTTTTAACTTGAGCTTTAAATTATCAGTCAACCAAGGCGCTGGTGGTTTGGATATCCGCGATGTTTTTAGGGGAGCATGGATGTCGAAAATATTGCATATATTTATGTCCAAAAAATCAACGATTTGATCAATATTAGCTAAGGTATATACATGGTCCTAGTTGAAAGCTTGTAAGTCACGCAAAAACAAATAGTAATCAAATTGAGAAACGTCTCTGTACGTTTTATATAATACAGGTTGGCGTTCTTTCTTGATTTTCAACTTGCAAGTAACTGATCGATGATCAGATATATTGTCCATTCTAATAACATTAATATTAGAACACAATTCATTTGATGATGTAACAATAATGTCAATTAAAGTCGAAGAAGTTGCAGTAACGCGAGTTGATTCAGTAATAATTTGCTCAAAGCCGTAATTATTTAAAAAGCTATTTAAAAGTTTTAAGGCGGGACTATTACCATTCAGGAAATCTATGTTAAAGCCCCCACCGAAAATAATATAATCAAAGTCTGGAATAATAGTAGTTAATATATTTTCTAGAGCATTTATACAGTCCGGAACATTAGACTTGGGCGGCCTGTATATAGACCCAACATAAATTTTTTCCCTCCAATTTTCAGGCTATGCCAGAGTTGTTCTAAAGGACAGTCTTCAGTATCTTGAATTTTGATCAGTTTAAACTTAACGGAATTCCTAATATAAAAAGCAACGCCCCCACCACGAGTACCACGATCCCTTCTTACCAGATTGTAACCAGCAATCGAAAAACCAGCATCAGGCACGCTTGGGTTAAGCCAGATAGTCCTATAAAATAAAAAGCCTCATCTGTAATAAATTCACTAAATATATTATATTTGCTACCTAAAGAAAGAATATTAAAATGCGAGAACCTCAAAAAAGTGTTGGACATTTCGTATTGTATACATTTTATAGAACCCCCACTAAAAAAGTAACAAAAAGCGTAAAAGATAATATGCAAATTAAATTAGTTACAACAAAAACGGTAAACAAGGACCCATCACATTAATTTATTTCACCAGCGCACGTTCTACAGCTAAGAATGAATGTGAGCAGTGAGCAATGGCATTCACAAGTCGGTTACCGAGCTAATTAAGAGACTTTTATTTTCACCCGCACACCAGACAAATATTTTTCCTCCTGATGACCAAGCAGAGTTCTTCCCGTGCTTCTTTTTAGCCGAAGTCAAGAGATGGTACCGTGTCGCGGTTAAGTCTTCATACAGCGATATGTTGGTGCCTTTCAATAATTTTCTAGCACTATATATCTGATTTCTTTTAGTGTTATTAAGGAACTGGACGAAAATAGTTCTAGATATAATAGGGCTAGATTTGCCCACTCGATAAGTACAATCAATATCACTGGAATAACAAGGAATCTTCAGCGTATCGTTAATTATGTTAGTTATGATGTCAACTAATACCTCACCATCCTTTTCCGGGATACCAATAACTCTTAAATTATTTCGCTTAAGATGCTGCTCTAAGAAGTCACATTTATTTTCCACATATTTTATAGCATTCGTGTTTCCCGAGACACAATTCGTTAAATTCTGAATAGAATCATTTACTTCTTTCAACTTGGAGTCATATATGTTGGTCAAATAGAAGTTTTGAATCTAATAAAATTCCTAGATCTTTTACCTCATTGACAGTTATTAAATTATTATGTGATATTTTATACGATGCAGGTATTAAATTAATGTTTCTACTAAATGTTATGTGACGACATTTAGATAGATTTAGATATAAGTAGTTATTTTCACAATATCTGAAGAGTCGATCTAAATCCTCCTGAATTAATAGGCTATCGGAGGGACAGCGTACTGAGTGGTAAATTTTTAGGTCATCTGCATACATAATGAATTTGGAAAACTCAAAACAACTAGAGATATCGTTTACATATAAATTGAACAGCAAAGGTCCCAAATGTGAACCTTGAGGCACGCCAGAAGTTGCAATAACATTTTTAGATTTAAAATTACCTAATGTTACGCTTTGGGGTCTGTTTGTGACATATGAATTGAACCACTTTAAGAGGCTGCCATGTATACCGAAATCGGCGAGCTTACATAGTGAAACAGAGTAATTGATTTTATCAAAAGCTTTACTGAAATCGGTATACACAGCATCGACTTGTAATTTATTATTAAGGTTTTCTAACAAATATTCACAAAAAATAAATAGGTTAGATTCAACAGACCGATTTTTTATAAAACCATGTTGCTCAATGTTAAGCAAATTTCTAACGTCACTAAATAAGAAGTCAAATATCATGCTTTCAAAAACTTTAGCAGTGATACATAACTTTGATATTGGTCTGTAAATTTCTATTATATGTTTATTCCCAGATTTAAGAACTGGCACAACGTAAGCAGTTTTCCAAATTGCTGGAAAACTACCTTCCTGTAGCGATTTATTATTATTAGCGACATAACAGCATAAAAATATGACGATGTTCCGGGATAAACGTGAGGTTGCAAATTGAAAGGGGTATGATTTAAGCATTGAGACTTGAGTTTAGGAATACCTTCTAGGCATGTTTTCAAAAAATCATTTTGATGCTTTACCAGAAGATGTTTGCCTAGACATTGTAGGAGTTGTTTTTAATGTACGTGACTCATGTTTTCTGTCATTTTGGATCCAATTTGTGGCCATCCATTGATTAATTCCTATGGTATTTAAAAATATTCGTTTGCATACTTGAAGTCTCCTGTTGATTTTAAAAAGGTAGTATTTATAAGTGGCCCCACGTCTGCTTGTTTCATTTTCACTTTTAAATTCTTTTGGTGGTATAACATTTATTATAGAACAGGTGGTCTATTTTCTGAGTATTTAAATTTGTTACTGACACAATCTTTTTTATCCCTTTGTAACTTTTCCCATACATACGCTTATTCTTTTCTTTCACGCGTCGACTGCCGTTATTAGTTATATTTCCAGATTCCTCATATTGGTCGCTTTGATAATCCATAATCTTATGTTCTTCGTCAGCTTCCTCTCTAAACTCCATACTTCCATACTTTCATTACCATTGTCAACTTGTACATAATTTATATCAGTGTTATTCTGATCTCCACTAACTACTTTAGTATTTTCGTTACTATTGTTTCTCAATTCTTCTGTTTCCAATGAATTATTTACATTTGTACCTATATCTTTATCATTTTCATAGTTTTCACCCATAATAGTTATTAAATTGTCAATATTTTGCCCTTCAATTTTATCAAGTTTTATTTCTTTGTTATCTCCTCTTTTCGTTTTCTGAACTCTGTTACAATTTTCAATGTTATAGTTTACTTCCTTGGTATCAGTCAAATCAGAATAATTATAATGAATTCTATTAGCATTAAACTGTATCCCATGCAACTCTATTACTGTATTCTCAGGATCAACAATATTTACTAAGTTTTGAAATTCGCCATTTTATAAAACAATTATATTGTTATACAAAAAGTAATTCATTAAGTGCAAAATAAATGTGTAGAAATATTTACTATGTTAAACAGGAACTATGAATTATTGAATAAATAAATATTTAACAATAACGACTGTTTATCAAAACTATATATGTCGTAGAAAACTTATTAACAGACAATTAACAAAAATATGTAACTCTAAAATCACCAAATACCGTCATTTACAGCGTTAATAATTATACACCTTTGAATTATACCGAATAGGAACATAAAAGACAATATAAAAATCAAACATATTCTACAACAACTTTATCAAATATAGTAGAGTTAGCTAGGCATCAAAACTCTTCTAGAAACGATTTTCGTTTGCGCTATGTTGCTAAAATGTCAAATCTACTTTTAATCATTCCCTATCCCTAAAGAATGCAAAATTGACTGGTCGTCCAAAAATCGTACTGTGCAGCAAAAACCACCCCTAGCCACCGCTAGGGGTGGTTTTTAAAAAAAATGCAAAATTAGTTTTTGCGTTCTTCGTATTGTAACCATCTCAAGTTTCATCAGGCTTGATATTATTCAAAAGCTTTAATCGGAAATATTTTTTATTAAATTTTGAATATGGTTTTCACAATGATTTTATATGGAGCGCCGTAATAAATAAACGCTCGCCCTGAAACAACATATTTCTGAATTGGACTCTCCCATCATAACTCGAGAACGTGTTGACTATTCAAGAAAATCATTTCAACAAACGTTGGTCTATAAAGATCTAGGATTACATTGGGTTACTTAAATGGTCAATCCGATAAATAACATGGTCAAAAAATGAAAGATATCAGCGCGATGTCGTATTTCAACGTAACGACATCGTACATGCGAGTAAGGATCGTAGTTGATAGATCGTCCAAGCGATCCTTGACTCTAGAACTTGGACTGAACGTTAGGTGGATATTCGCTTCCTTCCTATAAATATATATTGCAGTGATGGGAAATATGATATTAGTTAATCTTGTGTACATTACATTACAAGGGAGGTTTAAATAATTATAAAAAGTAAGAGAAAATAATCTATTCTGTACAAAAAAAATATAAAACTAACTTATTTATATTAATTATTAAAATAAGAAATTGTAATTATATTAACTTATTATTACATATTAACTTACAGGGATTATTCATATAGGGATTAATCAGAGTCCGAACTTGTCTCGTCAAGTAGGGAACGTATTGTGAGTAATTTTCTCGCACTTATTAGCGCATGTTATAGCCATACATTTGCAGCAGTATGTTACAATAAATTTGCTTTTTTTACAAGAACACAGCGGTCCGTTACAGCCGTTCTGTCTGACAAATTTTACCAATTCAATTTTGTCGCCAAAATGCTCTTTAATTTTTTTAACTAAAAGTCGATCACTTAAATTTACGTTTCCGCCAATTTCCCGGTATCTTTTGCAAACTAATGTAGTGGAATAACCTGTTCCCTTTTCTTAACCTTCTTTTCTTAATCTTCCCTTTTCTTAATCTTTATTTCATTAAATAATTGTTGTAATCCGTAATTTTCCATTTCCAGTTTTCTTTTTGCAATTGCGCTAGGTTTTGCTTTTGTATTGCATAATTCTGTTGAAAGATACGAGATGATATTTTATTTCATATGTAATTAAATAATTTTCGCCTACTCTCGAAGAAAATAAACGATTATTGTGTGTAATGGTTTTAATTTTGTCTTCCATGTTCTTGGTCATGACCTGGCATAGTTTTTATCGTTTGAACGTTTCTAGCAAAATACGCACTTAAGGACATTAAATGACAAATCAGACCGTAAGGAACGTTTTTGGCATATTTCTGCTTGAGACATAGTACCTATTTTCGCATATTTTAATTTATATGAGGCAATATTTTTGGAACTGGTATACGTTTTGTAACAATTTTTGTGCCATTTTAAATAACTTCGCTCATTTAAATTTGAAAATATATGCAAAATACTGTTATCTTTTCCTTGACAGATATTGAGACGAACTTTAGTGCATTCAATAAATTTGTTTCTTGATATATCTTTTGATGTTTTTAATTTTCCGGTTTCTTGGCAAATGATTTATACTTCATAATTAAACGTTTTCTCTTGCTTTTTACCAGTCCCTTTTTTAAGGCGTTTTAATTTTATTTTTGACTCAAGTACTGCTAAAATCTTTCATTGTTAAATAATGGATCTGTAACAAGTGTTGCATAGAAACTATCAAATATTACTACTTATACGGCGTACAATATGTATGTATAGTTCAACGACCGGCAACCCTGACCTACACAATGTTTTTCATTGGCGTAGACATTTTTTTTTCTTAGGGGGGTGAAAGTAGAAGGTGATCTAGAATGGTAAGTATCTACATAAAAATAAAATCAATGAACAATAGGTACCTACTTACAAGGGGTTAAACTACTTACAGGGGGTTAAAGTAGTAGGTTTTTATATGTAGATTTTCAACACTACAGCTGATATTGAATGCAAGTTTTCACACCACTCATGAAGTATTGCTTTCAGCGCGTTACCATTTTTCAGTGGGTGGTTCGCCAGTAGCCATATTTCCCACAAGAAACCAAAAAAAATATGTACAAAACAGCTTAACATACATAAACATAAACTTTAAAACGGAAAAATTAAATAAATATATACCTATTCCAAAATAGAGCAAAAAAATTTTAACAAAAAATGAAACAATAAAACAAATATATATTTCAAAACATTCTCAACAAAAAATAAAAACAATAAAATAAATATACCCATATTCCAAAATAAAGCAAAAAATTCTCAACAAAAAATAAAAACAATAAGAGTAATAAAATAAATCACCTGTATCCATCCTGCCAGACTCTCTTCATAGTATGTCCTTCGTTGACCCACGTTTCGTCAGTGTAAAAAATTTTCCGCCCCTCGTTTCGAAACTTTTTTATTTTTCGAAGATAATCCATCCGCCAAGCAACTATTTCATATCTTTCTATGAGAATACTTTTTCTGTCTACTTTTCCATACTTAAAATTCATGTCTTTCAAAATTTTTGCCACACTACTCCTGCACATTTTAGGTATAATATCATTTTCACTTATACCTTGCAGCACCTTATCTAAAGTGGGCAATTCGTTATTTCTAAAGAAACCGTGGACCGTTCTACGTATCGCATTTTTTGCATCATCGTCCACTACAATCTTATTTCCACCGCTTTTTGGTTTCGGTGGCTGTACACTTCCATGTACCTTTTCTTCTCTTAAAAGTGTGTATATGCTTGCCTTTGATGCTTCTGTATAATCCGAACACATATCCGCCAATTCATCCTTGTCACGATGAGGGTGATCTCTCTGTATGCAGTAAAATACTGGTAAAATTATTCTTTTCTCACCTACCGATCGGTACTGCCTACGTTTTGGAATATTGTCCATCCTTCGCCGATATTATATTGTATCACAAATCACATTAAAACAGCACTATATATATATATATATATATATATATATATATATATATATATATATATATATATATATATATATATATATATATATATATATATATATATATATATATATATATATATATATATATATATATATATATATATATATATATATATATATATATATATATATATATATATACACGCGAATATCTTAACCAACGCACTACACTATCGCGAATGACCGTTACAATTTACGTGCGTATAACCCATATATATATATATATATATATATATATATATATATATATATATATATATATATATATATATATATATATATATATATATATATATATATATATATATATATATATATATATATATATATATATATATATATATATATATATATATATATATATATATATATATATATATATATATATATATACACGCGAATATCTTAACCAACGCACTACACTATCGCGAATGACCGTTACAATTTACGTGCGTATAACCCATGGATCCTATGTAAGAGAGGGGACATTTGCTACTCCGTTCACTAAACACAGACGGCGCGTCATTTCGATGTATACCTACATAGGTAGGTATATAAATAATATATTAGCAATTCCCGCGAACACGCCACTGTAAGATATGCGAACCTGATCCTATTAGATCCGAGAATCCGATCCCGATCCGAGAGATACGATTCCAATAAGTTAAAAAGAGATATACCGCTTGAATATTCATTATTGGAGAGGTCGTGGATCGGCGTTGCCGCTTTTAACTATAAAAATAAATGTTTACGTGATTGTCATATTTAAAGTAGACGTACGTAAGTAGTAGAAGAATTACATGTGGCAACTGCGCGGTATCTTATATGGGGTCAGTGAACTATAAGTACATATTGAATGTAGTATAAGTGTTATTTCATGAACTTGCCCCTTGGTACCATCGTTAATAAATTAAACGTCAACTTCACTAATAATTAATAGTTTTAATTAATAATCCTTTCTTAAAATACTCTCCAAATATCTGCACAAATAATACAACACAGCTAACTACAGACAGAAAAATACAATAAACTTAAAAACTCAATCTAGACTCTAGACTAAACAATCACAATATGGGAAATTGATCTTATATGCCTCTCTGGTACATAGAGTTGTTTTTCGGCTGGCATAGCCTGGGCAATGTGAACCTTGCTCGCATCTTAGGGTCGAATATCGATCGTCATAACATGGGTTTACATTTTATTTGTTTAATTAAACTATCACTTGCATGGAAAATTTGAAGACAGCATTTTTATCCTCGATCTGCGATACATGTACAATGTTTGTATAAGTGTTTTTTTAATTGATCGAGAGGTTATCGAGTTATAACGTGATATATGAATTCAGAAATATGTTTAGCGGAGTAAAATCACCGCTGACAGGCGCTTCTATCTTGAAAAAATTTTTTGTAAGGTAGAACAAAATGAGACTTATGTAAGGTTATTAGGAATGTTTTGGCCATTAGGAGTCAATATTTACGACATCCTCAGCTGGGGCTGACTCTTTTTATGGCAAAAAATGTGTAAAAATTTTGAAAATGAAAAAACATACTTCTCAAGATATAACCCATGATATCTCAAGAACTAGTAAAAGGATTAAAGTAAACTTTTTTTTATTTAAAAGTAGACACTTCAGCGCTGGTAAACGTGTAGCAGAGTTTTTTTAAATCAACTTAGTTTTTCCAAAAAAAAATAAGAAAAGATTTATATTCATTTTTCATGCATTGCTTTTTTCAACAATCGAAAAACTTTTTTATTTTTGGGAATTTTCACATACATCCTGCGAGTGAATTGCAGTAAAAAGATCATAGAAGTTTTCAAAAAACATTGCAGATGAAGCAACTAACATGACACGTGATAATCGCGATTAAAAATAGAGCGCCCGTGGTTATTGCCCGCTCGCTGCACATTGCACTATCCCGACACGTCGAACGTACCGTACCGTTTTCCACATTGTTTGTGTTTGTTTGTGCAAGTATTGTATAAATTATTGCATAACCTGCCTAATTAAATATATTTTTTTAAATACTGTAAAATGGAGTGCATTTTGTGTGGCGAATCAGTTGGACAGCAAGACAAATTGGTGGTACAAAAAGGAATGAATGTTTCGTCGAATAATATGTGCAGCACGTTTTCAAGAAATGGACTTATCAAATATCTTATCATATGAACTGTCCTTAGTACCAGCATCTCTATTTCATGAAGACGGTTCTATGCGACGGCCAAATCTGACTTAGCTAAAAAACTAGAAACGTTTACTGAGTCAATAACCTGTAGCCCTTATGTCAGTTCATATATTATTGATGGAATGGTTTTAATTGGAGAACTGAAACCATCTTCGTCTACGGTTTTTAATGAATTGGGACGAATGTTTCTTAATAAAATATTAAGTGAAGGAAAAAAATACGATGTAAAAAGAATAACAGTTGTCTTTGATACTTATAATGATAACTCGCTGAAGAGCGCAGAAAGGTGTAGACGTGGAGACTCAAATAGTTTCAAGTTTCTGGCTCAAGAAAAGTTCCAAAATTTGATAATTTTCTTAAATCTTCCTTAAAATATCGCTGCTGAATTTTTAGACAAATTATTTTGTACAGAATGGTCCAAATTTATTAGATAACGATGAAAAGTTGATTATAACTGGAGGATTTGAGAACCCAAAACATGTATTTCTTGTAACGAAAAATGATGACCCAAAAAATGTATCTTCTTTAAATAGCAATCAAGAAGAAGCAGACACCCGAATAATACTTCATATCTTAGCGGAGGTAGAGCATAGCAATTCAATTATTGTAAAATCCGTAGATATAGATGTTTTTGTTTTACTTTTGCATTATTATAGCACTACTGAGGTACTATCGAAATGCCATTTATATATCCAACTAGGACATAGTAAAAATAAACGTTACATTGCCATACATGATATAGTAAAAGAATTGGGACCCCTAATTTGTAAAAATCTTCTAGCAATTCATTGTCTGACAGGATGTGACATCACAAGTGCATTTTATAAAATAGGAAAGAAGACAGCTTTTGATACGTTGGTTGAAAATATTACCCATTTAACAGAAATAAGAAATATTCCTAATTTAAGCGAAGACGAAGCCCTTAAGTTTAGTCTTCAGTATATGTATTATCTTTACAAAAATAAAAACAGGAATATTCATAGTCTGAATGAAATGCGATTCTTCCTAACAACAACAACCAATCGCCCGGCCTCAGAACTTCCCCCAACAGATGATGCTTTTAGGCAACATCTTAAAAGGTTATTTATCTTATAACCTTGACAGACAAAATAATAGATATTTCTGTATTTTAGGTGTATATATCAATTAAAAATTTAGTACTCCAGTCATGAAGCTGAAAATAATATGGAAGATCCTAGTAAATATGGGTGGAAATTAGAGGAAAACTCCTGGACGCCCATTTTGACTACGCAGGACCCTGTACCAGAAAATTTAAGAAAAGTTCTGTCAATTAGTTGCTCCTATAAAAACTGTGGTAACAACAGATGTATTTGTGTGACTCAGGGCTTAAAATGCTACAATGAATGTAAATGTAGATCATGCTGTAACATAATAAATATTACTGAAGATTCCTCAGATTCAGAATCTGATGACGACTACTAAAAAATAAAAATATGATTGCTGTAGCTGTATAATATGATTGCTGTATGAACGCTGTAGTAAAATACGTCAAGGGCCAGCGCCAGCGTTCCGTAATGACATGCGGCGTGGCTCGGCCGTGGGTGAAAAAGCTGCCACGCGCGCCGTGTCTCATTACTTCGACTTTAACAATGGATATTTCCCAAAGTATAGAAGATTAGTTATTACGGTTTTTTTCAAAAACTTTTTAGGGATGTTTGCCAAGTTTTACTGGCAGATTATGTGTGAGAATTTCTAAAAATAAAAAAGTTTTACGATCACTGAAGAAAACATTACACTTCAATGAAAACTCGTAATTTTTTTGGAAGATGAAAATTGATTTTTTAGTAATTCTATAGCCCTACTATTAGCGCTCATGTGTCTACTTCTGACTAAAAAAAAATTGTTTTAATATTCCTCAAGGTTTGCGAGATATCTTGTAGTATGTAAATAAAATGTACATTATTTTAAAATTAGCAATTTTGTTATTTTTTTTTAAATAATTGAAGTACACCCCAGTCAAAGATGTCGTAAATAGTCACATGGGATGTAAAATAACCTATATAATAATTTTATATGAGTCTCTCGTTGTTCTACGCTAACAAAATTTTTGAAGCATTTTTCAGGCTTTTTTATTCCGCTAGTTGTTTCACGGCGAGCGTTTATTTATTACGGCGCTCCATATAAAACTATTGTGAAAGCGATTTTCATAATTTAATAAAGAATATTTATGATTCAAGCTTGTGAATAATATCTAGACTGATGTAAGTTGTGGTGATTACAATGCGATAGATTGGCTGATTTTCAAGCATTTTCGATTGCTTTGGATGAGATTACAAATTTATCTGACACAGCCCAGTTAGCTATTTTTATACGAGTTGTTGACGAATTCTAACAAGTTATTTCCAATAAACATTAGTATATTATTTATTCTTATGCTTATAAGTCCAGCGTTATGTTTAACAATAGCGGCCTAAGGGAATTTCGTGACGGAAAGACCTTTAAAAGTGGGTGGGGTATACAATTGAAATAACCGAGGGATTTACATTTTTTAGGTCTTCTATTCCACTGGGAGAGACTGACATGTACACTTGTACACGAACGTTTAATTAGGGAACGGTTATATTAAGTAGATACTTAAAGGTCGGCGTTTAGTAGACAAAGACAGGTGTTTGGTGGACAGAGAGTCTTGGAGGGTGTCGAAACTGTATATGATTTGAGATTTGCTTTTGCTGCATGTATCCGTTTCGATCAATGTATGCAAGTGTACCGTACCATGAAATTACTAAATCGTCACTTACAATATCCCTAGTGCATAATAATTATTTCCGAAATTTTTTTCGATATTCGATTTTTTTGAAAAAGATTAAAATAGCAATTTATTACTCGGAGTAGTTTCCACAAACACCAAAACACTTGCACTTCGCTCGACGCGCGTTTCGCCAACCAAATTGGCATCATCCGGAGACGATTAACATCAACTGCTATCAACGTGCGTGCTATCAACATAAAATGGCAAGTTTTAATTTTCTTGTCCATCGTTTACTAAGTTTCCCTCTCAGTAATGAGAGGTTTTAAGGAGTTTTAAAAAGAGTTTTAAGGAGTTTTAAAAAGAAAAAATATTAATTAAAGATATAGCTGTGAGTAATGTTTATCCGAGAGATAAAGTTGAAAAACTAATTAGGAAGCGTAAATTTAAGGACACACCTCGTAATTCTACGACCTTTCAAAAGGATATAGAGGCTCCAAAATATGTATCCATCCCGTACGAACCCCGGTTTACTCGTGGTTTGAGTAAGGTTTTCAAAAACCTGGGTATAACAGCGATTCATTCGTCGAGCAACAAATTACAACAACTTTTAGACAATCCAAAGGATAAAATTGTTTCAAATGAAAGGTCTGGGATTTACGAAATTAGTTGTAATGATTGTGATCGAAAATATGTTGGACAAACGAGACGATCAATTAACACCAGATTTAAAGAGCATATGGCTCATCTAAAATATGGAAGAACAGATAAGTCTAGTGTTGCACAACATGCTTCTGACAACAATCATAGAATAGATATTAGTAATTTAATATAATTTAGAAATTTAGAAATGTGACCAATAATAGACAGTTGGATGCATTTGAGAGCATAGAAATTGTAAAATGTAACAGTAGTATGAATAGCGACAAGGGACCTATACCGTATAGCCCGCTTTACGCGTTGCTTAGCAACCGATCATTGAAGCGTGATTAGTCACGCGTAAATTTCACGGTGATATCATTAGTGACGTCACCATGAAAATAGTATAAATATGGTAGATTTTGTAGTTTAAGATTAGTTTTAATCGTCTCCGGATGATGCCAACTTGGTTGGCGAAACGCGCGTCGAGCGAAGTGAAAGTGTTTTGGTGTTTGTGGAAACTACTCCGAGTGTTACAGTTACATCAAAGGTTCCAGCCCTATCCAGTAGCAATTTAATCTTTAATCGATTAAATCGCAGCTTTAATTGTATTTTATGAAACATAGACCTACTAAAAAAACCAACGGCTCTGTTATTTTTTCGCCAGTTTAACACATTTTTTTCGGAAAGAAGATGTACCAGGTGTCATCAACAGAGGACGCCGGCCATATCTGAGCAACTGTATGATATAGAACGTCAGTTAAAAAAATCTATAACAAAAGTGGATCAGTAGTCAGTAGTCGAAGAAAATTAGGTTTTTCAAGAGAAATAATTTATAAAGTTTTAAAAATTTGGGTACGAAGTCTCTAAAAGGAAGTGAATATAGATCAAAAGAGTTCCCATCTCTTAGGAGGGTGTTTCATCCCCTTTAACTTAAGAAACCACCCTTCAATGTTACCACCTGCTAGTTTTTTACGTTTATCTCGAAAACCGTTACCCTGATGTCAAAAATGAATAGGAATTAAATTATTCGCTATAAAATTCTACATATGTCCCTACATTGTCCCTATATGGCATCCTAATATAACAAATTTAGATCAAATACTAAAGTTACGCAAATACAAGTAATAAACAACTTAAAATACCTTGACCACAGAAAAATGTTACATAAAAAGCAGATTGTTCTTTACAAACCTAGCAATAAAAACAAAAAAACACTTCCAAAATGTTTTTATTGCTACAGTATAATACTACTAAAAACTAACAACTGATATCAATTTAAGAATGAAAGTAGGAGCTGATATCTCAGTTGTAGGATTAGGCACCACAATTTT
>CAXKVY010013244.1:0-17276 GCA_964058915.1 Tetropium fuscum
CGACATGTTTATTTAAATGCTCTGACACAATCTGTGACTCTATAATCTCTATAAGTGCCGAATAGTTTAAGGCACCTTTGATTATTTGTATGTGTGTGAATTTCGTAGCACTGTGGATATAAATTTTGTATCCGATTAAAGCGTATATATACCATTAAATTTGTATATATATTTCTTCTGTCAGTGTATTCTCATTGAAATGCGCCTAAATGGCTGGAAGTGGCTGGATTGATTTTTATGATGATTAAGTTGATTCGAGAATAGTTTTCAGCAGCACAATTTGATCCGATAGAATATGTTTTTTTAATTGATTTAAAAAGGTATAAATTAGGGTTGTGACCCGCGCATTCGCCATTTGTTAAAGCAATATTAAAATTTTATATCTTTATCTTACAAAACAACATAAAAACATTTAATTGGCGCTTCAACGCAAAAGCGAATTTATAATTATCATTTTAATATGTTACATTATACATAATAACAGTAAAATTATAAATAATGCAAATTTAAATTGATAGTGATCATAATTCAGTGGAATAGTTGCAGAATAGCTACAGAATAATTAATTACGGTTAAATTTAGTTATATATGCGAACGTAACTGTAGCTTCCCGTTGAGTTCGGGGTTAAAGGTTAAAGAAATAAAATGTAGGTGCTCCTCTAATTACAGCCCCTGCAATTGTACGAGCCACGCAGCGCATATTCCAGGTGGTGTTGACTGAGACCCGGCTCACAAAAGAATATCACAGGGAAATAATTGTTGCAGTTGCAGAATAATGTACGGCAACTTTATGCCGGGACATTAAAGGCAACTGGTACTCCTCCTTTGTAAGCTGAATTAAATTAAAATAATACAAATGCATCGCTGAGAAAGTTAGCCTATAGCGAAAAGCGGTTTGTTTCAGTTATAGGAATATTATATTATACTCGTATATATAAATTATATTGTCTATAGTTGTTACATTCTGTTAAATGTGTATGTTCATGTAAAAAGGAAAAATGGTTCAAGTAGGCGAATGTCAGCTAATGCCATAATTTAACTCAGGCAGATAAATATAGAGAAATAAACACAATCAGAATTATATGTATTCTGATACAAAACAATTCTGATACAAAAATAACTATCGGTAACTATTCAACAACTCGAGAAATATTGATAGAAATGAGTCAAATTTGCTCCTCGGGGGTTTTTGGGGTGGCTAAACAGGAATTGACGGCAACGGACTTCAAGGTATCAGGTACCCAGGGTGGACAGTGGAAGTCCACTATAAAACTGGGCAAGTAAATTTTTCTGGGTAGATAAATTGCATGCGTTACATTATTTTGTATAAATGAGAATGATGCAAAACGAATAACAAAAAGAGAAGTACCCATTTTAAGAAAGAAAAAAATTGTCTAAGCTGCAAAAGAAATGAAGGCTATTGAAATTGTAGTACCTATTAGATTTTCGCATAAAGTAATACGTCTAGTTTCAATAATTTCTACGTATTTAAGGTAACACCTCTCCTCTTCAATTACATTACCTTAATTAAAGGGCCTCTCATCCAGGAGATGTGACGCAATGAATTTTTTGTTGTTTCCTATCGGCGGCTCAGTTAAATACGGAGGTCGTGGATAAGTGGATTTGCTAGAGGCTTGCACTTAGATACCTTTAGATATATCACCAGAAAAATCACAACTTCACAATGACCGGCTTGATCTACTCCTACTTAAAATTTTGTATAAAAATATTTGGACGCCAGGTCAGAGTACTTAAATAGTACAGAAGACCGCAGAAATGATCAGCCAATAATTATCAGCTGTGACCCTTCTTGTGACTCATACTTTTCCCAGAGAAATAAAAGATAAAGATTTTTTTAAAAACAATATATTACAAAAATATTGATATTACTAGTTGATGGTTCACAGTGATTATTAAATTAGAAATAAAATTTACAATTGGGTTGCCTGAGTATATTTTTAGTTGTCTTATATTGCTGAGCTTCTCTCTAGATAACCGCCCAATTGTGTAGATTAATATTAGGCAAAAAAATTGCGCTCTTTTTCAAATTTCATCCCTACCCTTGACGAGTTACGAATTTCGATATTTCTAAAGATTAGGAATCATTTAACGCTGGTTTCAGTTTTTAAACTCAGTCCAAAAGAAAATCATTTCTAGAAGACTTTGATATGGTTATGGACTCTACCATAATTTGAATACATTGTAATTTAGTAATAAATCTTTCTGTCTCTTTTTCTGTCTTACATGAGGATGTTTATACGTAATTATTATGTGTAATGTGTACTTAAATATGGTCGTTACCACACCTGTTTTGTTTGTATTAATTAAATTTATGCAGAAATGTATTTATATTTATGGTTATGAACTATTACTGAAGCTTCTAATTGAGGTGTGTGGTCTAAAGCAATTAAATCAGATATTTTCTAACAGTTTATTTCCGTACATTACAAATTTGTTGAATTCCGGAAAACTTCGGCCAGCGCTTGCGGCGTCCTTCAACGACACTTCAGCTTAAGTTTATCCAGTGAACTGGCGTAAATAATGGATAAGACAACGCACGAGAGGCTTCTGTACAAGAGAATGACATAATTCAGAGCGATTATAATCTCGAGTCTACACTCCCCTCTCGACATTCTTGGGACGACACCCGTACGCTGTTTAGACTACATTACACTTTCCTTGTTACGCGAACTACCAAAAAGACGATTACGATTCCGTTCTCGCGAACAATGCATCGTAATAGGTTTCGTGGTTAGGTGACGGTTTAATCAATATCGAGACGAGTGAACTAGGCCATTTATATAATTGATGCGGTCAATTTTGACAGGTCGACATCTTTTATAACTTTTATTTATACTATATGAGGTAAAATGTATTTTCTGAGATAGTGTACTGATAAGTAGTCAGGCCTTTGAAAATGGTAAAAAGTAAAAAAAATAATAGTAAGATAAAACCCATTGGAAAAGGAAGAGAATATAACAAAATTGAAAGGAAAAATATTTACGGGCGATCTAAGGTCGGGAAGTGGAAGGGGGTGAGTTTTTAAGGGTAAATAACGGTTTATCTCGATTTACGGCAAAACTACAAGTTCTATAGAAAAAAAGTAATTAGCAAAGTTGTAAGTAATAAAAAGGTCTACAACTTTGGTATTTACACTTTTTGCACATAACCTCAAAATTTATGTGAAAAATTTAAATAACCAAGTTTTTGGTTATTTAAATTTTAAAATATCTGCGTTTTAAAAAAAAGTCGGTGGGCTTTTTGTTCGTTGAAATCTCTACTTTCCGATGGCGTAAAAACATTACATTACTATGGTAAATATTCTCAGAAAATACAAAGAAACCAAAAAAACTCGAATCCGAAATTTGTTTTTTAATCATTATTTACAATTCAAGATTGTAATTGTATTTAAAATTTATTGTTTAATTTCTCGAAAAACTTAAGTGTTTATCAGAAAGGAAAACTTAAGTGTGCTGTGTTTATGAGAACAAGAATGAGATACGCCTACTGAAGCAATATAAAAAGATTCAAAATAACGTTATTTATTGACAATAGCGGGTATAATAATTTACACGTATTTTAAAAATTAATAAAACAAAAATGTAACTCTCACAAAATAATAATATTTGGTATATATATAGATCTGATCTGGAGAATCCTTTTATTTCCATAATATCTGTCCACTTTACTTGGTTTCCTAAATCACGCTTCCTTACGGTCAAGATTCTTACATCTTTTGAAAGCTGTTTAAAATCAAGGTAGTCCTGACTATTCAGAGATAGTACTTTGTACGGCCGATTCTGTCTTCGTAGATATTTCGCAAATGTTTCATAGCATAGCCTATTGCACTATGCGCAAAATCGCCTTCGTTTTGTCCGTGAAAAAACTGGACGAATCTTAAAGATATTTCTTTCAAATTATCAAGTGAACTACAGCATAGAGAAGAATATCTCCATGCATTTTAACACAATATCTATTGTTTTTTCTGGGCCAAAATACTAATGAAAAAGTCAAAAAGTTATACTTAAGTATAGTCTAAATAGTATTGTACTTACCTTAAATAACTCTTAGAAATCACAATTTCACACAACCAAGCAGAATACACAATCCATTTCCGAAACAATAACGTGCGAACTAAATCACTACCGGCAGGCCTGCCATCTTCTGTGATTCACCCGTAACGCGCCGTCACTAAAGATACGCCTTAAAATTATGTGCATGTATGTCTTTTAAATCCCACGTAGGGGCCTATCCTAAGTTACCTATACGTGAGATTCACATATTGATTATTTTGAGATACGACCATAAAAATAGGTGGGGAATAACAAAAGTATCAAATATTGAGATACGCCCGTCCGCGAGATAAAAATATGAGGCTTTAGCTGCTCATAGGCGGTCTTCACTCAATTTTCAAATTTTCTGAGATACGCCCTTACGTGAAAAGACCGACGATATCGGGTTTCGATTATTTTTATCAGCTTCGGAAAAATTACCAAAATGGGTAACAAAATGTATCTAAACTACCCGCATTTCATTATCAATTTATACTGTGGCTTCGAACATATCTCGCGAGGATTTCTGAGTACATTTTATTTAATGGGTTGGGTTTATGTAAACAATAACACATTTAGCCTAACAACTTAGTTATTATACTACTGTGAGAGTATTTTATTGTAATCGCGTACATACTTCAGTATTTGTAGACGCAGAAATATGATTTCCTCTAGCGTATTTTGCGTATATATAAATGCAATGTGTGCTATTAGCGAACAGCGATTTTTTTCTCTAACAAAAAGTAAGTCTGCCAAAAAGAAACCCATCACATTCGTTCACTGATCGGTGGCTAGCGTGACGTTGATCATTTCACAAAGCTGCCGTGATTATTGGCAAATAAAATAATGCGCGATCCAACACGTGTGCTATTTCGAGGTACGATATAAATATTATATAAAAATTCTTTCTACTATTTATAACCTGCGTCATGGTTATGCAAAGTGCCTTAAATGATTAATTGCAAATGGAAGGCTAGGAGCTACGTGCAAATTTTCTAGAGCATGAACATGTACGTCTCTGTTAGCGGCATATTATTGACTATAATTATGTTAAGCGGCATATTATTAACATTGGCGCATTCGCCAAATTTTTAAAACGTTAAAGACGAGGTGTATCAAATATAAACGGGGCTGTTTTTTTTTTAATTACTGATAGGTTCGAGACCTAAAAGGAGTTGATGCGCCACTGGCCTGTACTGTTAGGGAGAGGGGAGAACTAACTGCAATTCGCTCTAGTCGTTTTGGTATGAAACAGAGAATGAGTGAGACGGAAGTGCATATCTCCGTGGAACAACGGATAATCATTTAGTTTTTGGCCAAGGAGGGGGTTAATCCGACTGAAATTTTGAGGCGGTTACAGGCACAGTTTGGAGACAACACTCTCAGTCAAGAACCCGTGTTTTTTTAAAGAGAATTTTCTGGAGGCCGTGAAAAGGTTGATAATGAAAGCCCCGCTCGCCGGCCCAGAGCAAGTGTTACCGAAGCCAACATTGAGGCTGTCCGACATCTTGTGGAGGGAAATCGGCGCATGATGTTCAGTTTCGCAACGATTTCCCATATAGTTATGCACCGATTTCCCTCCACAAGATTTCGGACAGCCTCAATGCCTGTAACCTAAAATACTTGATCCTTGATACTATTTTGGGCAATGTATGAAGTTTAAAAAACACTAGTGTGTTTAACATGAGTGAAGTTTATTATATTATTGTAGTATATTATTTAAAATGGCTAATGTACTACCCTGTTTTATTTGTAATATTCGCTTACCTATAGAAAGACTATCGCGTATTGATAGAGATGAAGTTCTTAATTTTCGAGAGATCGCTATAATTAGACGTGATGCTAGAGAATTACCTGCCATCGAAGTTCCTGACCAGACCCGATTATGTCTTAACTGTCGCCAAGCAGCGCTGGCAGAATTAGAAGCTATTGAAGCTGATCCTGCTTGCGCAAGATTTAATAATTTACTACAAAGGTCTGGATGTGTATGCTTTATATGTAATGATGAGCATGAATTGAGGAGATTCCCTCTAGAAGCTAGAATTCAAATATTTTTGAAGCAAGATATTTACGTTCCTCAGTACACAAAAACATGTCAACACCATCTGACAGATCTTATTCTTTTGGTTTTATTACCAGGACTAAGATACGTGAACAGGCCTTACGTTATCCCAGGTCAAGATGTGCAGACTTTCCTACAAAGCTTGAGAAGTAAGATCATACCAACTAGAGATCTTACAGATGATGCAGAATTTACGGACGAAGAATTTAAAGTTTTATTATCATTAACTAAAGGTCAGTTTGATGAATTTTCAGCCAATTGCACCGGAAGACCGATTTCCATATAAAATTGTTATTAGTAAGTTACTTCCATTATTATACAGGTACATTCTCTATTTATACCGAAAACCGGCCTGATGTCACGAACGTTTAAACCAAGAAGCCGTAAACCATGAAGGGCAAATTAACGATATTTTTATAGTGAATAAATGTAATACCCTTTAAATTACCCGTTGGCAGAATGTCTGGACGATATCTTAATTCCATAAAACGCGAAGAAGTAGCTGCACACTAGCTGCCTAATAGTTCGACAGTAACTGTAATTGCAATATGCTTAGGTATAAAAAAAAATGTCTGAGCTGGCTAGTCTACTTGTAATCTCACACGTAATCCTCACAATGAAAGGAAAATGTGTTCCGAGGTTGATAAGAGGAGCGTTAAACAATTACTGGCAATGGAGCGAGCGTTAAGTTGCAAAGAGAGATTCGTTAGTCCAAGCTGCTCGCTCAAATTGAGTATACGGTAAATAAAATGCCATATCATCCGGCAAATAAATAAAATAGGAACTTTTGATTTTGTAACGTAAATAAATTCCGTTCCGTTTTATGCCTAATGTTTGAATTCCTATTTCAAATATTTGAAATAAAACCGCGCGAACTTGTAGAAATTTACCGCGACTCACCATCTACCGTTATCCCTACCTTTCCGTCCCGCTAATGTCGCGTGCTCCCAGCAAGCACATTTATACGCGATATCCGCAAAAATCATTCTTTTTCTGCCGACCTGCTTGCTTGAGCCTGTTGACCGTGGCGTACGTTCGCGAAGATATATCTTCGGTGTTTTAGTGTAGTGATTCTTAATGACCAGGTATAGTCTGAAATATTTTATTATTATTAATATATATGTGTGTGAGTGTTCTACAGCTGGGTAAAGTAATTAGTAATTAAAGGATTTCTGAAGGGAAATTAAGTCGTAATTCGACCATTTTTTGCTTAAGTGCAAACCTTAAAATATGTGTTACGCCATATTAGTTTTTTATGGTTTGAACACTAGCAACTACTTGGAGCTGTGGGCACAAAAGCCACGTCTATTTTTTTCTATTCTGGTATATTATTACCACTTTATTATTGTATTGAATTAAATATATATTTAATTTAAATTTGAATCGTACGTTATCGTTCGATTTTAGACTACCTACCTGGTAATTAAGAATCAACGATACTGTTTTACCGAATGGTAGCATACTTTTAGTTTATTTAGAAGATATTACTTCGACGGCGTAGGCCATAGGTATTTATCTATTTTTATCTATATTATCTATATTTAGGTATTAATCTAGTTATTTTATTTAAATTAATTTTAGTATAAACTTTTAATAATTTAAACTTTTAAGTAATTTAAATTCATTTTAGTATATATTTGGTGAGCAGAGCAGACCATTGTTACCTATTTCTGAACGTCAGACTGGAAGGTACCTCCTCCTGCAGCCGGCACATTCCACCCATTGCGGTATACATCACCCCTAGAGGCTACGTCTCAGCTCAGCTGGACCACCAAGCCGAAGCTTCGGCCTAGGATCCAAGGAAACCCAGCACATTCACGAGGGGATCTCCAGAAAAGAGAAAAGGTATTTTTGTATAATTAATTTCCCCTAGGAATTAGCAGGTCTTAAGGAATATTTCCACTTACTTTTTTTCCAAGGTTTACAAGTCACATTTGTTGTAAATGATAAATTTCTCGACTTGACCTTGTGTCAAGAGTGAACATTTTTTTACTGTTTTAGCCTAAAATCCTTCAGGCTACTTAATAAAGTAGAGTCGTTGTAACGCCCCTCAGGCAACCCAATTGTAAATTTTAATTCTAATTTAAGAATCACTGTGAACCATCAACTGGTAATATAATTTTTTTTGTAATATATTGTTTTTAAAAAATCTTTATCTTTTATTTCTCAGGGAAAAGTCTGAGCCACAAGATGGGTCACAGCTGATAATTATTGGCTGATCATTTCTGCGGTCTTCTGTACTATTTAAGTACTCTTGACCTGGCGTCCAAGTATTTTTATACAAAATTTTAAGTAGGAGTAGATCAAGCCGGTCATTGTCAAGCTGTGATTTTTCTGGTGATATATCTAAAGGTATCTAAGTGCAAGCCTCTAGCAAATCCACTTATCCACGACCTCCGTATTTAACTAAGCAGCCGATAGGCAACAACAAAAGAATTCATTACGTCACATCTCCTGGATGAGAGGCCCTTTAATTAAGGTAATGTAATTAAAAAGGAGAGGTGTTACAATTTCTTCAGAGAACTTCTGTTTTTTTTTATATTTAAACGCGATTTAGAGACGAGAGAGAGTGATTTAATTACAAGAAAAACAGAAGACAGAATTCTTGAAGAGACATTCATGAAGAACGTTGGATGCGCATATTGCAACTAATTCTTGCTTGACCCATCAATTTCCACCAAATGATGAAGTATTTAAGTAACAAAAGTTGGCAAAATATTGTGATAATAAATATATTTTAATTTCCAAGTTTCACTTAACACTAATGATAAAATTAAGTCACATTTTATTCCTAAACTGCATCTCGCGATTAAAATAAACGGTCAGAACGATTCGCAACTAAATTGGAAATGTCATGTAAATATAATGGAAAAATATATCTGCATGGCAACCATAATGATGCCTGTTTATATTAGTCATAATAAGCAAAAGTCATTATACTTGCCATATACCGTTTGTGTGTCTTCATAATTAAATCATTGTGGTGCCTTATTTTCATTGCGTCCTTTCTCTTATCATTTTATTTTGCGTATTCTAACTTCCAGTTTTTCGGGAAGCTTGTTTCCTGTTATTTCTCTTTTGATAAATTCGAACTACGAACAAGTAAACTATTTGCAAGCCACACATTCGCATACTACTCATCACATATTTTTTCTATGGTAAAAACGCAAAGTTAAGTCAATAAACAGTATACATAAGCGAGGAGTTAGTCGGCAGCGGACGATAAACTGGAGATATGGGCAGTACGCGGATGGCCCAGCCTGTACGCTCGGAATTGGATATCGAAATTGAATTTGTATTTTTACGACTCACTAAATATATTGTAAGAATCTTAAAGATAAGGCGCAAAATATTGTTGCATATGGAAAATATAAACTGTAGCATTAACGTGTAGGAATATTTTGAGTGTAGAGGTTGATTTTAAAAAGGTTCGTATTATTTATTTATTAACTTAAGTATATCTATGTTTTGAAAGACCTTTTAATTAATTTGTTGGAACTAGTACATTCTGCGAGTGGGACAAATATGTAAGTATTTTAGAACGCTACTAACGCCCCTTCATCAGGACAAAATCACTTTTCACCCTCGTCGGGGTAGTTCTTGGCCGTTGAGGGGGTGGGATCAAGTCGGGGGTGATAGAGAGCATCGCCATCATTTCCAGCATCATCGAAAACGGGGGATGATGCGGGTTTTTTCTTTGATCACGAGAAATGGTCAATTCGCCCGTTTGGGGGTTTTTGACCGTTTCCGGCGCGTTGCCCCACTCAAAAAGAATTTTAACCCCGCCATCGTGATCAGAATCCTCGATGGTGGTGGTTTGGTAAGATTCTAAAATACTTACCATTTTCGAGGTTTTTTCCGATTCACAGAATGTACTAAACGCTTGGATGTAGTTTGCTCTCGTAATTTATCTCATTTTGATTGTCAACCAAATAAAACTTTAATCATGGACCACTTCTAATTAAACTGGAGAAAGTAGGTGTACATATGGTATTCCAATAAATTAAATGGAACATCAGATATAAAAAAAATGATATACTTGGGGCCATTTGTACTTTCTGACTCATTTTATTTATTTATTTATTTAGATAAAGGATACAAACGGGACGAACCCAAAGGAGTATCCAAAAATGGATAAAATATTTATATACATTATTGTCAGTTAAGTAACAAATATAGATTACAAATTACACTAGTATATAATAAGTAAGATAACAATAATTATTAAAAAACAAATTAAAATATCAATATAATATCAATATAAAAGGATAACAAAGTAGCGATTTAATCAAAGTGAATTAATGAAAATCAGCAAAATAAAAATTAAATATTGACTAGAAGTACCGCCTATACACATACCCGCTAATAGTATCATCTAATTTAATAAAATCAATACATACATAATATGTGTGTAGGGATACGTATAAATATTACAATATTATAATATTTATTATTATTATGAAATTAAAATATTACAATGCTGCATATTATATTATTACAATATCTTAATCATTGCTAAGAAAATACCGTCTCAAAAAATTTTGAAATGTATCAAGATTTGAGCAAAATATGTCAGACATTATTTGGGATAACTTATTATAAGATGTACAAATTCTGTGCAAAGGGGAGTTCAAATAATAATTCGCATTAGACTGCATGGTGAGGAAAATATTATGTTGTCGGGTAGAATGAGTTGGAGTAATATATTTTATTTGATTAACAATATCTGAGGAATCAATTTTTTTGTTAACAGCTTTGAATAGAAACTTTATGTCACTAATTTTCCTGCGGTTTTCAAGTGCCATCATGTTCGATTTACTACGAATTTTAGATCTTTCACTAACCTGAGGAAAATATTTCCTATTCATATGATCAATAAATTTATTTTGTACACTCTAATCTATCGATATATATATATATATATATATATATATATATATATATATATATATATATATATATATATATATATATATATATATATATATATATATATATATATATATAGATATATATATATATATATATATATATATATATATATATATATATATATATATATATATATATATATATATATATATATATATATATATATATATATATATATATATATATATATATATATATATATATATATATATATATATATATATATATATATATATATATATTACATATTTATATATATTACATATATTTATATATATTATATATATAAATATATATATATATATATATATATATATATATATATATATATATATATATATATATATATATATATATATATATATATATATATATATATATATATATATTACATATTTATATATATTACATATATTTATATATATTATATATATAAATATATATATATATATATATATATATATATATATATATATATATATATATATATATATATATATATATATATATATATATATATATATATATTACATATTTATATATATTACATATATTTATATATATTATATATATAATATATATATATATATATATATATATATATATATATATATATATATATATATATATATATATATATATATATATATATTAGAAAAAGGATTCCAGATTAAAGATCCATAATTCAATATACTATTTATGTATGCCATGTATAAAGTCCTAATTGTTTTGGGGTTCTCGAATTCGTAGCACCTAAATGTAAAACCCAACATCTGACAAGCTTTTTTAGTTGTACAAGATATATGTTGGTCAAATAGAAGTTTTGAATCCAATAAAATTCCTAGATCTTTTACCTCATTGACAGTTATTAAATTATTATGTGATATTTTATACGATGCAGGTATTAAATTAATGTTTCTACTAAATGTTATGTGATGACATTTAGATAGATTTAGATATAAGTAGTTATTTTCACAATATCTGAAGAGTCGATCTAAATCCTCCTGAATTAATAGGCTATCGGAGGGACAGCGTACTGAGTGGTAAATTTTTAGGTCATCTGCGTACATAATGAATTTGGAGAACTCAAAACAACTAGAGATATCGTTTACATATAAATTGAACAGCAAAGGCCCCAAATGTGAACCTTGAGGCACGCCAGAAGTTGCAATAACATTTTTAGATTTAAAATTACCTAATGTTACGCTTTGGGATCTGTTTGTGACATATGAAATTAAACCACTTTAAAAGGCTGCCATGTATACCGAAATCGGCGAGCTTACATAGTAAAACAGAAAGATTGATTTTATCAAAAGCTTTACTAAAATCGGTATACACAGCATCGACTTGTAATTTATTATTAAGGTTTTCTAACAAATATTTACAAAAAATAGGTTACATTCAACAGACCGATTTTTTATAAAACTATGTTGCTCAATGTTAAGCAAATTTCTAACGTCACTTAAATAAGAAGTCAAATATTATGCTTTCGAAAACTTTTGCAATGATACATAACTTTGATATTGGTCTGTAATTTTCTATTATATATTTATTACCAGATTTAAGAACTGGTACAACATAAGCAGTTTTCCAAATTACTAGAAAACTACCTTCCTGTAGCGATTTATTAAATAACAAATAAAAAGGTTCTATTAAGTTATTACAACATTTTTTAACAGACTCTTAAATCCAATTTTGAATGTTCCTCTTCTGAACAATAAGTACCTTGTGATCCAGCCCATTATGGCTACGTAGAAAAACATCTCAACCTTTATGTCCAAAAATAAGGGACGCAAGGAAAATCAAAGTATGTCACATATTCTTGACGCATATATCCATATACCCAAGAAGATTTATGACTCAGCGATTCTAGTATCCAAAGATATATGAGTTGGAAGTTGCTGAAAATTTTTCTGCTGTCACTTTATTACGTAAGATTCCCCGAACTTCTCTATAAACGATAAAAATCCAAGTTCTGATCTTTTCGCGTCCCATTTCAATTTGATCTTCCGTCACCTCATCTATATGAACTTATCCATCGGAAAGAAATTCAGGGACTTATTTCTTTTCATTGGAGAGTAGCAACCTTCGGCGAGATGGCTCCAATGAAATATTTTGCTTCGAAGAAAATCTGGTAGAAAATTCGTAGACAATTCAGCGGAATCTAGCCTTGTGGTTACACCTAGAAAGAGATGCTAAGAATTGACTGTGTGAACGGTATGTCGGGATTTCTTTTCGTTTTCCTGATATAATTTTATAGCTAGGTCAAAAATTAAAAAAAACCGAAATATTTCCAATGACACCTTATCTCGTTTATTGCGTTAGATTCTCCGCATTTTTCTCTATGAATATAAAAAATGCTATTAAGAGTAGTTGTAGTTAGTTAATCTCTAACATCCCTAACATCAGAAGTAAGTTTTTTCCTCCCCCGGTGAGTGCTGTTTTGTGCGAAACTGTGCATATCCTAACGTCATGTAATGCCTAGGCGCAAACGGAACTATTACTATACACATCTACAATGACATTATCAGAATCCGGTCCATTGAGTGACACTTACCGCAACCTTAGGCATGAGTAGAAAAAGAGTACAAAACGCACCTTCCACGTAACCCTCCCCGCATACAGGGGAAGAATCGAATTTCATTTACTGTTGCCTCACTAACTGTTTGCATGTTATAGTTTTGACGAAGATATTCGTATATTGTTTTTAATTATCCATATCTAACACACCTACCCAAATTCAAACTTATTTATCATGATGTACAGACTAAAACGGAGGTTACAATTCAACCATGATCGAGGCCTATGTAAGTACATACATTTCTCGACGTCCATTGTGTTGGCATGTGCCACCGCCAAACGTTTTTTGCGTGGCACCACTCGATAGCCGTTCAATTTGCCATTTGCCGCTCGACCTCCCACGTGCAGCTGATCCAATTAATTGTGCCCCGGGCTTTGATTAATGATGACGTCTGCATTTGTACAATCCATTGTGATCCAAATAATATATGGGCAAGTCCTCGTCATGACAATATTCCGATGAAAGGGGACGACACGATATTTCAACTATTCACATTTCGTATTCCGCATGTCGTCGATGTCTGGAATCCAGTAATAGACTACCTTTATATTGCAGGCTTTGCCTTTTCCATTAGTTGTCCTCTATTAGGGTGATTCTTGAACATTTTATACGGTCCACTGCGTGCGCACTCTTCACAGGCACGTGAACATGGAGGTAATGATATGGCAAGAGACAGAAGTTCACTTTTATCCCATCAAAGATAATACTGTGTATCTGAACTCTTTAACATCTCTATTTTATAATGAGAAATGTTCAAAACTATTTTTCTATTACTGTACCGAAGTGCCTACTGTAATAATTTATGTTTAATTGGTTTAATGGTTGGCTCTATTCTTATAGTACCTGAAGGACTCATCCCCTTTAAATAAAGCTCTCGGTTGAAGACTGGCATTGAATCATATGCCTATCCATTTACCTACCGTGTATCGAAGAAATAGTATTTCTAGTGGCTTTTGTCATATTAATATAATACAGGTACAGTGCCGTTCAATTGAAAGTAAACGACTCACATTCAAAATTATTTTAGGTTGAAGTATCTGTCAGTTATAGGGTGACAGCATTTTATATACAGTATTTATTAAGGAAAATCTATATGGTATGGACATCTCTTGTAAAAAAATCCATTAAATTAACAAACTAACTGAGAACCTAAGAAAATTACTATGAATTAATATTTGGTCCAAGCACCATTCGCGTTTATAACTTTTTGAAGCCTATTTCTCATAGACAATATTAGTGTCCTGGTGTAATCCTCGCCAATATTTTCCCAGGCATTTTCAACCACAGTTCTTCTACGTTCGCTGGTCGGAAATTTCTGCTATACATGTCTTTTTCCATTTGTGCCCATACATTTTCTATCGGATTTAAATCCGGCGACTTAGAGGGCCAAGGCAGAGTGTTAATATGGTTTGTATTCAGCCATTCAGTAACAACTCGTGATTTGTGAATAGAGGAATTATCCTGAAATATAAATTTAATTGTAATATGGAAAAAGGAAAGAGGAAATAAAAATATTTTCCTGCTGGAAAGGGAAATTCTCGGGATATAAAATGGAAACGGAAGGTAACATATCATATTCCAAAACGCGAGCGTAGCTTTGACCAGTAAGACGCTCTCTGATTCTCCAAGTAACACCTGCTCCTTGGCAACATATCCATGCCCACACGTTGATAGAGAAGCGACCACTACGAGCTGTAGGATTTATATAGCGCTCTTCATATCGGCAATTTCTTGGGCGGTATACACGCACAGAGCCATCATAGCAGGACTGAAAAACTTTTTCGTCTGAAAAAATGATGTTGTCCCAAAAGTCCTGTGGCACACCGACAAATTGGTTGGCAAAGTTTAACCTCTGCTCCTTATGCCGTTGCAACAGAGCAACTTTATTTGCAGCCGAAAAATTCTTCAGCTCAGATGCTTTGATGCGTCGTCTTGCGGTTTCCACCGAAACAGGAAAATTTGTTAAGAAGCAGGCAGTCACTGCTGTATCAAAAGGATTCTGTCGGAGGTGGTCAAGGATGAGTTCGTCTTCCTACATAGTACTGAATTTCTGACGGCCCTCTCTATGGACGTACTCAACAGTTCCTTCTGCATTCCATTTTTGCTTAATTTTGTAAATGCAACCTTTACTCACATTCAAAGTATCTGCAACTGCTTGCATTGACCAAGCGTTCTGCAGTAACATCACAGCTCTCATATTTTGCGGTTCAGTTAAGCGCGGCATAATAATAATTATTATTATTATAAGGAAAACTTCAAAATATAGAATAATTATAAGTAAACTGACAAATAAAATTGACAATCAAGTTTTCATTACCTGAAAGCCTGTTTCACATTAATTAAAAAAATCGTTACTTTCAATTGAACGGCACTGTACCAATTTCATTGACTATTTCCCTTGTTGTAATTTCCACCAATCACAAATACGCAATTTTGAATTACAAATGGTTTCTAGATGGAAAAACTGTATGACAGCAGCTGTCAGCAGTAATAAATTACACGTTTTCAGTTTTCAAATTAATACCTACATATTTATTATGTATGCTTGTATAACAGGTACTATGTTTTGTAAGCTATGTGTATGCAGAACAATCTGTTAATTATGAAATAGTCTTGTCAAATACCATTCGGGCATCTAATTTTCTGTGAAAAAGCTCGAAAAACACGTTGCTAAGTAATATTTTAACAAAATGCATTCATGCAGGTGCAAAAATCCTCGTCTTGTCTTCGACTCGCATTTTTGTTGCCACAAGCACTCAGGCTTCTTGTTAAAATATTACCTAGCAACGTGTTTCGGAAAAATTAGATGCCCTTATGATATTACTTACGAACATAACTGTATTGTAATAATAAAATGACAACTAAAAATTATTTGCAATTTGGGCGAAGTCGCCGGTAACGAAAGAATGTAATATAAGCCCATGAGTAAAAAACAACAACATAAGTTCCGTGGAATATGCATTTGTTTATGTCCGTAGGAATCTCAAAAATCACATACGTGTTTCTATATTTAAAGTTAATTTTTAAGGAGGTTGTCAAGTAATTTTAATCGCACATCTCCAACGATGTTCAGACTAGAAGTTCAGGTGGAGTGTTGAAACATTCAGCTAAATCAACAATGCAAATGGTTTCAACTAAATAATTCTCAGGCGAAACCCAATAACTTTTTATAACTAATTATTTACCTTCATTCATTTTTTAAGTAAAACTTTGTGGAAAACCATTTCCGCAAATACACATTCTACATCTCTCTCATATCTTCATATTTTCAAACACTTTGTAGTTGATCGACGATTACTATACATAAAGGACCTACAGAAAAAAATTGAGAATAATAGGATATCAAACAAAATCGCACGAATCACTATGAAAGAAAAATAAGTACTGAAAAACGGAATCATTTCCACTCAGTTTACAAGTTCACAAGTTCCACTGAAATAACGAATTATTAGGTATTATTATTGGGTTGGACCTGCAAACTTCCATATTAATTACTTATTAAATTAATAATTAAAATTTTATTACCCATCTATCTATTAGAAATATTATATTTACCTGTAAGAACATGCGATGCAATTGAGGACCCTCGTATTTCAGGTTCCTCCAATCAACGCTGAGAGTCAGACAGTGGTCCGAAACTGCCAGTTAA
>CAXKVY010013245.1:0-7500 GCA_964058915.1 Tetropium fuscum
ACTCCGATACGTGCCAATACAGTGGAAGACTGTTGAAGTAATAATGATTTCCAAACCTGGCAAACCTCCTGAAAATAGAACATCATACAGACCAATTTTCTTATTGCCGTTTATATCTAAGCCGCCGAATGAACTATGAAATCAAGCGGTCGACGGATCGACTGCTGAGATCTCCCGTAGCCGACCGAATCGGTCTCCTCGTCGTTTGTAAACTGTAGGCTCTGGCGTCACGACTTTGAACCTATTTGAAACGGATCGCTCGCGCGCGAGACTAATAATTTATAACAAATTTATTATTGGGAATTTAGGCGCCATATTTTGCATATCTTATTTTTCAGTATGGTAGAACATTTATGTAATAAAAAAAATGTTCCCTATTAGCACAAGATCCTGAAAAGGGCCAAACTTGTTTTTCGTTGGTGGAGGTCCAGGTTAATAGACGATACCAATATTCAAATGTATGGTGTTGTTGGAGACTAACTCCTGCTTCTGTTAAATGATTATATGTAAACGTGTGAGTTCACAGTTATTATTGAATACCGCGTGGTTAATTTACTTTGTGTGTATTATTCATTCCTGCGAATCCATTACGTTTTGTCATAAAATGTATAAGCATAATATAAACATCCTTGAAATATGCTTACTATGAAATATCGGCGACATTTACACGTTAAGTTGAAGGTACAATGTATTTTAGATGTTATAAAGGGTCCGCCAATAAGCGCGCTCGATCTTTAAAATGAAATAAAGCAAGTTGTGTGAGAGGTATAAATGAAATTTATTTTTTGTTTGAAAGAGTATTCGAAGGCATTATGTATGGAAAATAATATCGGTCAAATGTCCACCTCGGCTTCGCTGGGTGGCGCGCATACGAGAAGTCCAATTTTCAATGACTCTGGCGCACAAATCGGGCTGTATTTCATCGATGGCGTGGCGTATGTTGACTTTGAGGGCATCAGTGTTTTGTGGTTGGTTTGCGTAGACCTGTGATTTAAGAAAACCCCACAAGAAATAGTCTAGTGGGGTTAAATCGCACGATCTCGGTGGCCAGTTGATGTCGCCTCCGCGCGAGATAACCATTCCTCTGAAGCGCTCGTGCAGAAGATCCATTGTGGCGCGCGCTGTGTGGCTCGTAGCGCCGTCCTGCTGAAACCACATATCCTCGACATCCATATTGTCGATTTCATGCCAGAAAAAGTTCGTTATCATGGATCTGTATCGTTCGCCGTTTACCGTGATGGACACACCATCGTCGTTCTCGAAGAAATACGGCCCGATGATGCCTCCGGCCCAAAATCCACACCAAACAGTTACCTTTGCTGGGTGCATTGCGACCTGGTGGACCTCCTGTGGATTGTTCTCGGCCCAATAACGGCAATTCTGCTTGTTGACATTCCCATTTAACCAAAAATGTGCGCTGAAGGTGATTTTGCGACCAAAATCGGGGTCGACTTCCAACTGCTCTAAAGCCCAATCAGCGAAGATACGGCGCTGTCTATGGTCGTTTATTTTGAGCTCTTGTGTCAGCTGGATCTTGTACGGATGCATGCCCAAATCCAGATGCAAGATTCGGCGAAGTGATGTTTCCGAAAGGCGGAGTTCCTGTGCGCGACGTGAAATTGACTGTCGCGGATTTTCACGCACACTATCGCGCACAGCGGCGACATTCTGGGCAGATCGGACGTTTCGACGACGCGTCGGTGTTGGCTGATTGTTCACCGAACCGGTTGCCTCGAATTTGTTAATCAAACGACGGATAGTCGACTCAGCAGGACGATCAATTGCACCGTAAAATTGGCGGAGCGCGCGGAACGTTGCTCGAACCGATGAATGATTTTCGTAATAAGTTTTAACGATTTGCACATGTTGCTCGCGGCTGAATTGGTTCATGGTGATTTGTGAAGATACACTGAATAATAACAACTACGTTTGCCAACTCTACCACAAACAACATGGCCGCCATGAGCTGTCAAAGATCGAGCGTCCCTATTGGCGGACCCTTTACATCTATGTATGTATCTAGACATTTTTTAAATCTCCGCACTATTAATAATAGAGATCGCAAATATTTGTTTAGGTAGGCATATAAAATTTACATAATTTATTGCGTATGGTAATAAAATATTATCTCTTGTCATCGTGTATGTGTGTTCTTATATGTAGTATCTTTGTTGACTTTGTTTACTAAAACGTGGAAATATATAGTTTTGAAAACTCATTCATTACTGTCGGCGTGGCTGCTTATTATCCACAGCTCTAAAAAGGTCCTAGCTCTCAACCGGCGTAAATTATCCCGAAGAACGCGGACACGCAGACGAAATCAAAATAAAATGTTGGTTTACAAACTGTTAACGTTTTGAAAGCTTTTTATATAATTTAAAAGTTGAAGTGTCGAATTGCCAATGCTGGTCTAAATACTTAATTGTACAAATGGTGTGTGTTAATTTGTTTATCCAGCAGACATTAGTTATACACTCTTTATTCGCAGGCATACATATAGGCTATTGATTATGTCATACAGAAAGGAATTAAGACGTTCACGGGTTTTTATTGCAGGAATCGGTCAATGGGTTATTACAGAAGAAAAAACCACGGAGTGCTATTAAATTAAAGGGTGCAAATTGGAGATAGGGTAGTAAATGCACTCTTCTCAGTTTTTCAATATAGTTCGCAAACGAAGGAAAATCTCGATATTATATGAAACTTTTGGTAGAGAATTGAATTTCTCATCGAAATGTTTTGTTTAAAAAAAAATTAAAAAAATATTTTTTGGCGAAAATGTTGAAACAAAATTAAAAAAAGGCCAAAATTTCCCAATTAAATATTGAAAACGGAAACCTTCATTTAATGTAATCTCTCCGATTTTCGAAGAAAAAAGCGACAGTGAATACATATAAACTACTAGTGTTATTGGGTACCGATTTATTTTTTTGGTCTTATAATCAATTTTAACTTCTTAAATTCATACATGATCCTGCTTGCTTCGATGGCATCGCTCGCGATGAAGCGGCGGTTGTTGGCAGCGTAATTCTGGAATGGGGACGCGAGACTACCAGACGGGCCAGGTCGACGCGCTGCCAGCAATAATTGTTACCTTTCCGGTAAAATGAAAATATTTCGTTTATTATTAAAAAATCGAAAAAATATGATTCTAACTTCATTACACCTCTAGGATATCGGGCATCATTTTTATGAAGAATGACTTTTTCGTATCGGCTATAGTTTCGGAGTTTTCGCGATGTAAACGAAAAAAGCGCTCGAATTCCTCCCTTTTTATAACCTCCCGAACCTGAGAAAAACGATCATTTACGTACCATCCTCGGTACCATCCGTCCATTTATCCACATGTTAACGCAATTGTTGTAAAAAAAATGTTCCATAGTAACATAGAAGCACCTTGATAATTTGAATTTGGTCGATAGAAAGTATTCTGGTGTATTCCACTATATAGGGTGAGTAAAAAATATGGTAACTAATTCGATAAAAAATTCCCAGTTTGTGCCAAAAATGCTCGGACAGGTCGATTTTGTTTTTTATCGAGGCATATTTTGACAGTAATTTTTTTTAATAGCAACCTATATATTTTTAATATAACCTATATAACAGATTGTGTCGTAGTTATATGTCGTGCTATATAACAGTTGTGTTGTAGGTATATATTAACTTTATGCCACCTATATCAATTTGTTTCAGCCATATTAAAAATCATAGTCATAACATAGAAATCCAGATAACCACGGATTTTTTGGTTGCGCCAAATTTTAGCTCAATCGGTTGAACTGTTATCGATTCCGAACTGGTTGAGCTATAGTGTTTACAGACGAACGGACGAATAAACGAAAGGGCACGAATCTAAAAATGGTCATAATAAATTCAAGGAACCTTAAAACGGATATTGGCATTGAAATCCGGATATCTAAAATGTATCGTTATTTTAATACTTTCCTTACTAATACTCCCTTGTGGTCGGAAAGTTTTCACTTTAATTCAATTCTAGCAACTATTAATAGTAATGTTGACTTGGTAATATCGAATAAATCCATAGTTAGATATCTGGATTTCTACGATATAACTTTTTCAACTTAAAAAATTAATGTTGCTGAAACTAATTCATATATCGGTGGCATAAAGGTTATATATTTGGATTCACAACGGCTGAATCTAGTTCCGCTTTTTACTCACCCTGTATATAGTGAAAATTAAATGGCAACAAATTCATGATACTCGAAGTCCATCTCTAGTCGACTAGAAATCGATAAATTACCAGTTTTATATGGCATTTTACTGTTAAAACACATTGCTTGGCTTTTACCTGAAATAGTGTTCTTGAGAACTACCTGCCGTCTTAACGCTCTAATAATGCATCTTTTTTAGTCGACTAGACCTGAACGACTAGACGCTATTTCAGATCTTTCACGGAAACAAAAACTGGAAATCTATAGACTTGGAGTCTTACCAACTGGAAGTAGACGTACTGTGACCTTATCCTCACTATTTACTGTACAGTTATTTGGCAGTTTCCTATTCTGCTTTGGATATGTATCTTTAATTTGTATTAAAATTTTAATAACAAGTTTTATCTCAAACATTTTTTTTTCAATATTAGTTTGAAATAATTCAAGTACTGTGCGAGGCGACACCCACCCCGAAGATTAAAGAAGAATTAATCCAAGTACCGTGAGAGACGAGGGGACTCGCGAGATGAAATTGCATACTTCTTCAAATTTAAGAAATAGGATAGCAGAACTTCCAGAACAGTTTTTCTCTCTATTCTTTAAATTCGGAAAATACTTTCTCATAACCCTGGACTTCGCAGGCAATAATTGGAGAGTTTCTTCTTCAGCTTCCTGAAGGATTCTCCCAGGAACAATATCGATTTGTTGCATTTTTTACCAACTTCACAAATTTTTAAAATGAAATCGATGAATAATCGAAACTAAATAGCAACCATTCAACATCTTCAAGGTATTTTTTAAATTATTTTCAATAATTAAAAAAGTTACAGCAGCTGTCAGAGAGAAATGCCAAATAATTTTTTGATTAAATCTGATTGTGGATAAACGAATTTCGTTCTCGAGTTTAAACTTTCTTGCGTGGATAAAACGCCATCTAAAACACTTATACAATAAATAACTATTATTACATATTCATTTTTTAGTAATAATGCATCTTAAATAAGACCAATAGTTTCTTTATGATACTTATCCTTGTAATAGTGATGATTGCTTTTATATAAATGGAATATTATTACAAAACCGCTATTATAACATCGAACTTTCACGTCGCCTTAGATAAATCTATGGCAATACGTCAATATGACTTGAAATCCTACAATAATCTCAATAGTCTAGTTAGCTGTAAAAATACGGCCGTACGCGCACATGCTACGATATCAAGGCATGTTTTATTTATTATTCAGGTAGTCACGGTCGATCAAATTATACCTCAACTACCACGTTACGCAGAACTATTAAGAGCTCAATTTTACCACGTATTCATGTGGGTTCGGTTAGAAAATTCAATCACGATGGCGGAACAAAATTTAAACCTGACCCTAATAACAAGGTTGATATAAAAATACGGTAATTATGTTGTGCCTTAAATTTTAATCTGGCATTCAATTGGTTTTTGCGCATATTTTATGCTACGGAAGACAAGTAGTAGTAGTAGTAGTTCGTATAAAAAAAACCTTAAATTCTTAAGGTTTTCTGACATTCTGACGTTGACTGATTAAATCATTCATTCCAATGGCGGCTCATGCCATATAAATAGGGGGTTGCATCGTATAGGCGACCTGCACATATTGATCGCGAGCGCCTCCCTCGGTGAATCATATAAGTTTTCACTAGACAACAAACTAGTTTGATGTTTGTTGTGGTTATAAACTGTGGTGTGGTGCTTTGCAAAGAAGTGGAAGTGAAAGTGTTGTGAATGAACACATAAATATTTACAATAATTATTAGTGGAAATGGAAAGAAAAATAATATATTTTGGTTTCAAGCCGATTAGTTTCTCACATTTTTCCTCTGGGAACATAGAAAAGGGGAAAAATTGGTTGGTTCCCACTTTGTTTAGCAACACTATAAAAATTTGAGTAATAAAATGCATGTAAAGAGTAATGAAATGAAATTAGCAGTTTATATTCACTTTACTTAACCAAATATCTCGTCTTGTCCTTTCATGGTCTGATAGGAAAAGTGTAAAATTTCAGTGCCGTCAGTATTTCCGTAATTATTTTTACAGCCTACTACACAACAATTGTTTCCAGAGTACCTATGACGAACGTTTATTCATACCGCAGCGGGGACAATTTAATAATTTAAGAGTACAAAATAATTATAATCTACAAAACGTCTATTCTGTCAAATTACAAATTGACTAGCAAGAACTTACTAGAGACGCCGTTGAGGTCACTGGAGTAAAATTCGCAGGTCGTTTATACCTAGATACTACACTGCTGGCCATTAGGTTGGAGTAATTCAAAATTTTAATGTAATTTTGGATGCATATCTTCTGAATAATATGGAATATCAAAATATGGTTTGCAGAACGTTTTTGGAAATTTCATTGGTAATAAACGTCCGGAATATCATGTTTCTATCGTGCTCAAAAAAGGAATATACCCCGTGTATTAAACTCCTACAAAACTCAACCCCTACAAAAAATCAAAATTCATTATTACCGAGAATTTCGAAAAACCAAAATCGTAAAAAAAATTTTTTACCAGGGTAGCCTATGGACTAATTCGAAAAAACGAATTTGGCCGTTTTTTGATATCTCGCTTATTTTCGAATATACGGGGGTTTTCTTAAAATTAGGCCATTTTTTTGAAAATGCATATCTTATTGTTGAAAAACAAAGTAAGTAATGGAGTTTTTTCTTATTTTCAAGTAAGCTTGTGTGACTCATGCTTATTAAAAGTTCTCCCAGGTACCCTGCGTATAAGAAATGACAATTCTAGCTACTGAGAAAGTTAGAGCCATGCAAGCTTACTTGAAAATGAGAAAAAAAACATTACTTTGTTTTTAAATAGTAAGAGAGGCATTTTCAAAAAATGTCCTAATTATAATAATAAAACCCCCGTATATTCGAATATAAGCGAAATATCAAAAAACGGCCAAATTTGTTATTTCGAATTGGTCCATGGCTACCCTGGTAAAAAAAAAATATTTCGATTTTGGTTTTTTATGAATTCTCGGTAAGAATGAAAATTTGACTTTTTTGTAGGGGTTTAGTTTACATCCTGTATATTCCTTTTTTGAGCACGAGAGAAACATGATTTGAAGCCATTTAATTACCAACGAAATTTCCAAAAGCGTCCTGAAAACCCTATTTTGATATTCCATATTATTTAGAAAATATATGCATAAAAAATTACACTAAAATTTTGAATTATTCCAACCTATTGGCTAGCAGTTATTATCATCTATAGTTTGTAATATCGAAATATGAGACATAAAAACCTGAGCAAAAAACCCTCATTATATCGATCCCTTCACA
>CAXKVY010013245.1:10000-14859 GCA_964058915.1 Tetropium fuscum
GTAATCACTGTCCAATTGAGCCACACTACACTTCCAAATAGTAGTTCTACACGTTTTCAGGTGTTTTGCTGACATGTGTTTTTTAATTCGGTATCCTGAATGGCTCAAATCGATGAAACATTTTTATTCATGATAATTCCCACTCCAAATAACAAACACGGAAAACATTTCTTTTCTCATATACGAAAAACTACGTATAAGCATACGGATACATAGATTTGCACTATAATCTATAATATATATATGCACCCGACGCGCACTCACTCGCTGCTGAAGAAATAGTAAGGCCGTTACTCTATTGCCATCCGATACATGGTTCTTTAACATGTTTGTCACCGGACTGCAACATAGTTGAGCACATGGGAGCGAGGGGAAAGGCATCGCATATACATCTGATATTCTACGCTTCTGATAGGTGAGATAGGTACGATGTCTTGATTGCACTTATATCGCAACGCTAACCGAACGCAAACCAAACATCAGTGATATATGGTAGCGATGCAGTGCGCTGGCGGATACGAGACATAGCAGAATGATAGTGACATAGAGTAGTGAGAACGCGGCGCGACGTTACCTTTTAGGATAATTAAATATAATCAATAATCAAAAATATTGCCTTGTTGTATATATACTACTTTCGTTATAGTTTTTGGAGGTATAGCCGCCACTGACTCTTTCGCTGATAAATCTGTACATTATAATTTTTCGTGTAATGTCGCGTTAAAATAATGTTTTTCTGTTGAGATGCCCTCGCAACCCAATGGAAGGATGGAAGTGATGACTCGTCGCCACCCACTGGTGCAAAGCGAAAGCGGCACGTAAAACATAATTTGAAGTTCCGTCGCGTATGCAGATGGATTCGTCAGAAATTATTTGGACGTTAACTGTGCCTGTGTCTGAATCAATTACAGACGTGACATTGAGGTTCTATTCTGTCTGTGTCGGTTTTTAAAAGTCAGATGTTGCTCGGAATGAGGTAAATGTGAGACAGAAAGAAGGAGAAAATAGCACAGTGCGTCTTACAATTCCACTCTCTTGCTTATGAGGTTGAATTTAGAACCTGGGTTGTTGGTGACTACTCACAACACCAATTAGCTCTAAGATCATCAAGCATTACAAATTATTGTACAAAATTATCCCTATCCCTATTATCTTTATTAACCCTGTCAATCGGCGTTTAAAACTGCCGTTTTCCGAACCAAATTGCGGATTTTTTCTCAACTGTTCTATGTTTTTTCGGATGCCGACTCAGAAAACCACAAAATTTTCGCTTTTTTCAATTTATCGCTTATACAAAATCTATGCGTTTTAAGATGTACATGCTACAAAAAATTAAAGTAGCCATAATTTTCTACAAAATGCACTATTCATATTTGATTTTCTGAAGAGCCAATTGGCGCTACAGCGCGCCGAAAAACAGCCGTTTTTGGCCCTTCTGCGAAAGCGTCAAAAACACCCACTCCTACCCTCTATAACTCGAAAAACATACATGTTAACAACAAAAACCCTTATACCACATTAAAGTACATTAAATTCGGCTTCCTAAAACTTGACAGCGCGTTATTCCCTTATGGTCGCTCCCGTTACAAGGGACGTATCTGAATTTATACAATTTTTCAGAAGAGCAGTTTAAATATTTTAGAGTAGATTCAAAGCTCTGCGAATGAATATTGCAATTAAATGATTTTTTATGTTTAGTTATTCATCCTGAGGATATCAATATATTTTCAAAAAAATATGTTTAGTTATACATAATAAGGCCACCATTTTGAGCCATTTAACCAGATGCGCCCATTGGTGATGATTAAAATTATTGTTCGAGAGGTTGTAAACACCACTTAAACCCAGAGTACATGACATCTATGAATTAAAGATTTTGGTCAAATAAAACTTTATTCTTAAAAACATACAAACGAAAGTTACATAAAACATTAGGTATCATAAGTTATAATATAGGTATGTTAACTTTCCATGAGGGACCAATAGAATTCTAGACCAATAGATTATGTGTTTAGGTAACTGAACAACAAACAAAGATGCATTAAATCTTCATATTTAAATCCATCCTATTATTGGAGGTGGAACATTATATAAGTTCAGGACATTATTATTTGAATCCAGAACTGCTGTTTGACGTTTGAATGTGATTGACCCATACTCAGTTTCTATGTGGCGTGTTTTGAAGAATATTTTCAGTGGATTGTTTTTTTTACTGCAAATTCAACCATCATTGTCCAATTGAATTCTTGACCTGTGTCATCATTCTGGATACTTAAAATTCGCAAATTTTTGGAGTATGTTTTAAAATCTAGTAAGTCCGAAAATTTTAAATTACGAAGGATTTCTAGCAAGTCGCAAAACAGGAAGTAGTTGGCTAGATACCATTATATCGCCAGCTTACTTGATAGCACGTGATATTACTGAATCTCCTTGTTAATAATAAAATATAGTATTATCTAGGGTCTCCAGTCCGCGGCTTATCATATCGGCCGCTATCCCTTTTCAACTCATATAAATCCCATTTCCCTCGCTCATTTAGAAGACACCTGCATGAATAAACCGGCGATTTACGGGCTTTACTTCTCAGTGTCGTATCATGCGCAACCAAGGTGAAGTGCCTTCAAAATATGTCATATTATGTTATATTCATATATGTGCAAAACTTTAAGCTAAAAAATTATTTAGTCTTGAATGTACTTAAAATATATTGAAAAATTTTTGCATGCTGCGTGTACAACTTAGTGCTCTTTAGCCAATAACAATTTAAAATAATTAGAAATTATTAGAAAGAAATTAAATTGCTATTGCCTAGCAAGGACCACGGGAGGTAAGAGCGCCCCTTGCCAGGATAGAACGTGGTTAGGTTACTTATTATTAGTACTTATTGGTAAGACTGTTAGTAAAATTTATAACAAATTAACTCACCAATTTGCGAGATATGTTATTATTTGCACATATAGTTACACTCACATTGGTATTTTTCACTGTCACTTATTAGTAGCACTCTTCACAAAAACTCACGTCAGAAATTCATATCACTATTCACTATCTGAAAATAATCTGGTCTATGACTGGTTTAACCATCGGTTTAACCACTGGTATCCATCATAATTCGAGATCCCACATTCTTCATTCCACCTTCTTCATATGGTTTATACATTTTATCCAGTTGGCCGCATTTACTTCTTTGATTGCACCATTGAGAAATTTTTTCACATCAGCTAACTTAAATGTTGTATTTTCTCTAGCAACTCTCCCTTTTATTTGCGCCCAAATAAGCTCAATTGGGTTCAGTTCGCAGTGATATGGAGGCAATCGAATTACCTCCATTCCTCTTACTTTGGCCATTTCATCCACTACATACTTCTTGAAAGCTGGAAAATGTTGCCTTGCCAGTGTCAACAATTCAACTTTAAGTAGTGAATCATCGTGTGCAATTTTTCTTTCTTCCAGCTAGTCTTTAATTTGCCCTTTCCGCCATGCAGTTTGTGGGCAGCTGTTCTGTTCTACGAGAATGATACGATTATTGTTTTTAGTTTGCATATCAAATTGGATTAGCACTTAATGTAAAATTCTTGAGCAAATTAGGAGCGCTGAGGATACTAAATGTTCTTTTTTATAAAAATGAGAGTACACTATTTATATGTCATGTTATCGATCTGCATAAACAAACTTAAACATTTAATGACAGCACGTTCCTCCATAAAATGTATGAGTTTTTTTACTGGATTTCTTATCTTTTAATACAGATCAGCATAATGATAAATGTATGCCTGGCGTCATTATAAGCTCGATCTAAGTGATATAAAGGAAGTGGCTCCAACCCCCTACTTAGCATACAATCGGCTCTTGATCCAGTTCCTGTAAGTAAGCGGGAACGGATGAATGCCCCGCCCGATTCTATCTGCATTTTTATTGTTCTCTTTAAATAGCGGTAATTTTTCATGGCCGGTACCGTTTGTTGGTATTACGTAGATATAGTAGTTCACAAAGTCTCATCAAACGCTGGTATAAATTGGGTCAGTTTCTTATACTCATGTAGTGTTTCTACTATATTTGTTTACTTTGTTTTACGTAGGTAGGTACCTACTTACGTAGTCTCGGCATATTTATATCTTACGTAATGCATTCTAATGTATTCTTAAAGAATACTAGATTTTATTAGTATTCAGTGCAATTATTTTTTAACGGGTCATATTTTAACGTATGCTAAACGGGAAAAATAATCCGGTTGTTGAATGGGTGATCAATAATATTGGTAACAATAATTGTATTATTTTATTAACTAGGTGCATCATTAAAACTATTCAATGACTACATAATTAAACTGTAGTTTAATTAACTATTAAACTTATTCATGCTTTAAATTATAGTAAAAAGGATTTTTTTCAATTGTATTTTCTAAGAACCTACGATGTTCAAATGTATCTTTATTATCTTTAATTTATCTTTTTACAAAACTGGTAGTTGCTTAACTGGTAACATAGTAACACAGAATACACTAAGTATTATATTTATATTAATATTAAAAAATAAAAAAATTGATTCATTGGTTCAATAGTCATCTGAGGAGGTTTGAATTAATAAAACTAACTCCTTGCAGAATTTTCAGTTGATCTAGTGACTCTGATTCTCCAGGGCGTTGCACATTCAGAATTTTATACAGAGATACTAGTTTTGACACAGTACCCATGCCTAGCCTATTTCGAATTTTCGATTGGATTAAATTAAAATTTGAAATTGTTCTTTCAATTGAACATTTTCGGCAACCAATTGTACGAATGTGCATAAGATGTATAATCAGTTTGAACCACTGGTTTTATTCACTTTCTGTGGTTTAGTCCAGCTTTGTCCACTGG
>CAXKVY010013246.1:0-5000 GCA_964058915.1 Tetropium fuscum
ACGTGAAATTGACTGTCGCGGATTTTCACGCACACTATCGCGCACAGCGGCGACATTCTGGGCAGATCGGACGTTTCGACGACGCGTCGGTGTTGGCTGATTGTTCACCGAACCGGTTGCCTCGAATTTGTTAATCAAACGACGGATAGTCGACTCAGCAGGACGATCAATTGCACCGTAAAATTGGCGGAGCGCGCGGAACGTTGCTCGAACCGATGAATGATTTTCGTAATAAGTTTTAACGATTTGCACATGTTGCTCGCGGCTGAATTGGTTCATGGTGATTTGTGAAGATACACTGAATAATAACAACTACGTTTGCCAACTCTACCACAAACAACATGGCCGCCATGAGCTGTCAAAGATCGAGCGTCCCTATTGGCGGACCCTTTACATCTATGTATGTATCTAGACATTTTTTAAATCTCCGCACTATTAATAATAGAGATCGCAAATATTTGTTTAGGTAGGCATATAAAATTTACATAATTTATTGCGTATGGTAATAAAATATTATCTCTTGTCATCGTGTATGTGTGTTCTTATATGTAGTATCTTTGTTGACTTTGTTTACTAAAACGTGGAAATATATAGTTTTGAAAACTCATTCATTACTGTCGGCGTGGCTGCTTATTATCCACAGCTCTAAAAAGGTCCTAGCTCTCAACCGGCGTAAATTATCCCGAAGAACGCGGACACGCAGACGAAATCAAAATAAAATGTTGGTTTACAAACTGTTAACGTTTTGAAAGCTTTTTATATAATTTAAAAGTTGAAGTGTCGAATTGCCAATGCTGGTCTAAATACTTAATTGTACAAATGGTGTGTGTTAATTTGTTTATCCAGCAGACATTAGTTATACACTCTTTATTCGCAGGCATACATATAGGCTATTGATTATGTCATACAGAAAGGAATTAAGACGTTCACGGGTTTTTATTGCAGGAATCGGTCAATGGGTTATTACAGAAGAAAAAACCACGGAGTGCTATTAAATTAAAGGGTGCAAATTGGAGATAGGGTAGTAAATGCACTCTTCTCAGTTTTTCAATATAGTTCGCAAACGAAGGAAAATCTCGATATTATATGAAACTTTTGGTAGAGAATTGAATTTCTCATCGAAATGTTTTGTTTAAAAAAAAATTAAAAAAATATTTTTTGGCGAAAATGTTGAAACAAAATTAAAAAAAGGCCAAAATTTCCCAATTAAATATTGAAAACGGAAACCTTCATTTAATGTAATCTCTCCGATTTTCGAAGAAAAAAGCGACAGTGAATACATATAAACTACTAGTGTTATTGGGTACCGATTTATTTTTTTGGTCTTATAATCAATTTTAACTTCTTAAATTCATACATGATCCTGCTTGCTTCGATGGCATCGCTCGCGATGAAGCGGCGGTTGTTGGCAGCGTAATTCTGGAATGGGGACGCGAGACTACCAGACGGGCCAGGTCGACGCGCTGCCAGCAATAATTGTTACCTTTCCGGTAAAATGAAAATATTTCGTTTATTATTAAAAAATCGAAAAAATATGATTCTAACTTCATTACACCTCTAGGATATCGGGCATCATTTTTATGAAGAATGACTTTTTCGTATCGGCTATAGTTTCGGAGTTTTCGCGATGTAAACGAAAAAAGCGCTCGAATTCCTCCCTTTTTATAACCTCCCGAACCTGAGAAAAACGATCATTTACGTACCATCCTCGGTACCATCCGTCCATTTATCCACATGTTAACGCAATTGTTGTAAAAAAAATGTTCCATAGTAACATAGAAGCACCTTGATAATTTGAATTTGGTCGATAGAAAGTATTCTGGTGTATTCCACTATATAGGGTGAGTAAAAAATATGGTAACTAATTCGATAAAAAATTCCCAGTTTGTGCCAAAAATGCTCGGACAGGTCGATTTTGTTTTTTATCGAGGCATATTTTGACAGTAATTTTTTTTAATAGCAACCTATATATTTTTAATATAACCTATATAACAGATTGTGTCGTAGTTATATGTCGTGCTATATAACAGTTGTGTTGTAGGTATATATTAACTTTATGCCACCTATATCAATTTGTTTCAGCCATATTAAAAATCATAGTCATAACATAGAAATCCAGATAACCACGGATTTTTTGGTTGCGCCAAATTTTAGCTCAATCGGTTGAACTGTTATCGATTCCGAACTGGTTGAGCTATAGTGTTTACAGACGAACGGACGAATAAACGAAAGGGCACGAATCTAAAAATGGTCATAATAAATTCAAGGAACCTTAAAACGGATATTGGCATTGAAATCCGGATATCTAAAATGTATCGTTATTTTAATACTTTCCTTACTAATACTCCCTTGTGGTCGGAAAGTTTTCACTTTAATTCAATTCTAGCAACTATTAATAGTAATGTTGACTTGGTAATATCGAATAAATCCATAGTTAGATATCTGGATTTCTACGATATAACTTTTTCAACTTAAAAAATTAATGTTGCTGAAACTAATTCATATATCGGTGGCATAAAGGTTATATATTTGGATTCACAACGGCTGAATCTAGTTCCGCTTTTTACTCACCCTGTATATAGTGAAAATTAAATGGCAACAAATTCATGATACTCGAAGTCCATCTCTAGTCGACTAGAAATCGATAAATTACCAGTTTTATATGGCATTTTACTGTTAAAACACATTGCTTGGCTTTTACCTGAAATAGTGTTCTTGAGAACTACCTGCCGTCTTAACGCTCTAATAATGCATCTTTTTTAGTCGACTAGACCTGAACGACTAGACGCTATTTCAGATCTTTCACGGAAACAAAAACTGGAAATCTATAGACTTGGAGTCTTACCAACTGGAAGTAGACGTACTGTGACCTTATCCTCACTATTTACTGTACAGTTATTTGGCAGTTTCCTATTCTGCTTTGGATATGTATCTTTAATTTGTATTAAAATTTTAATAACAAGTTTTATCTCAAACATTTTTTTTTCAATATTAGTTTGAAATAATTCAAGTACTGTGCGAGGCGACACCCACCCCGAAGATTAAAGAAGAATTAATCCAAGTACCGTGAGAGACGAGGGGACTCGCGAGATGAAATTGCATACTTCTTCAAATTTAAGAAATAGGATAGCAGAACTTCCAGAACAGTTTTTCTCTCTATTCTTTAAATTCGGAAAATACTTTCTCATAACCCTGGACTTCGCAGGCAATAATTGGAGAGTTTCTTCTTCAGCTTCCTGAAGGATTCTCCCAGGAACAATATCGATTTGTTGCATTTTTTACCAACTTCACAAATTTTTAAAATGAAATCGATGAATAATCGAAACTAAATAGCAACCATTCAACATCTTCAAGGTATTTTTTAAATTATTTTCAATAATTAAAAAAGTTACAGCAGCTGTCAGAGAGAAATGCCAAATAATTTTTTGATTAAATCTGATTGTGGATAAACGAATTTCGTTCTCGAGTTTAAACTTTCTTGCGTGGATAAAACGCCATCTAAAACACTTATACAATAAATAACTATTATTACATATTCATTTTTTAGTAATAATGCATCTTAAATAAGACCAATAGTTTCTTTATGATACTTATCCTTGTAATAGTGATGATTGCTTTTATATAAATGGAATATTATTACAAAACCGCTATTATAACATCGAACTTTCACGTCGCCTTAGATAAATCTATGGCAATACGTCAATATGACTTGAAATCCTACAATAATCTCAATAGTCTAGTTAGCTGTAAAAATACGGCCGTACGCGCACATGCTACGATATCAAGGCATGTTTTATTTATTATTCAGGTAGTCACGGTCGATCAAATTATACCTCAACTACCACGTTACGCAGAACTATTAAGAGCTCAATTTTACCACGTATTCATGTGGGTTCGGTTAGAAAATTCAATCACGATGGCGGAACAAAATTTAAACCTGACCCTAATAACAAGGTTGATATAAAAATACGGTAATTATGTTGTGCCTTAAATTTTAATCTGGCATTCAATTGGTTTTTGCGCATATTTTATGCTACGGAAGACAAGTAGTAGTAGTAGTAGTTCGTATAAAAAAAACCTTAAATTCTTAAGGTTTTCTGACATTCTGACGTTGACTGATTAAATCATTCATTCCAATGGCGGCTCATGCCATATAAATAGGGGGTTGCATCGTATAGGCGACCTGCACATATTGATCGCGAGCGCCTCCCTCGGTGAATCATATAAGTTTTCACTAGACAACAAACTAGTTTGATGTTTGTTGTGGTTATAAACTGTGGTGTGGTGCTTTGCAAAGAAGTGGAAGTGAAAGTGTTGTGAATGAACACATAAATATTTACAATAATTATTAGTGGAAATGGAAAGAAAAATAATATATTTTGGTTTCAAGCCGATTAGTTTCTCACATTTTTCCTCTGGGAACATAGAAAAGGGGAAAAATTGGTTGGTTCCCACTTTGTTTAGCAACACTATAAAAATTTGAGTAATAAAATGCATGTAAAGAGTAATGAAATGAAATTAGCAGTTTATATTCACTTTACTTAACCAAATATCTCGTCTTGTCCTTTCATGGTCTGATAGGAAAAGTGTAAAATTTCAGTGCCGTCAGTATTTCCGTAATTATTTTTACAGCCTACTACACAACAATTGTTTCCAGAGTACCTATGACGAACGTTTATTCATACCGCAGCGGGGACAATTTAATAATTTAAGAGTACAAAATAATTATAATCTACAAAACGTCTATTCTGTCAAATTACAAATTGACTAGCAAGAACTTACTAGAGACGCCGTTGAGGTCACTGGAGTAAAATTCGCAGGTCGTTTATACCTAGATACTACACTGCTGGCCATTAGGTTGGAGTAATTCAAAATTTTAATGTAATTTTGGATGCATATCTTCTGAATAATATGGAATATCAAAATATGGTTTGCAGAACGTTTTTGGAAATTTCATTGGTAATAAACGTCCGGAATATCATGTTTCTATCGTGCTCAAA
>CAXKVY010013246.1:10000-20709 GCA_964058915.1 Tetropium fuscum
TTTTCAGAAGAGCAGTTTAAATATTTTAGAGTAGATTCAAAGCTCTGCGAATGAATATTGCAATTAAATGATTTTTTATGTTTAGTTATTCATCCTGAGGATATCAATATATTTTCAAAAAAATATGTTTAGTTATACATAATAAGGCCACCATTTTGAGCCATTTAACCAGATGCGCCCATTGGTGATGATTAAAATTATTGTTCGAGAGGTTGTAAACACCACTTAAACCCAGAGTACATGACATCTATGAATTAAAGATTTTGGTCAAATAAAACTTTATTCTTAAAAACATACAAACGAAAGTTACATAAAACATTAGGTATCATAAGTTATAATATAGGTATGTTAACTTTCCATGAGGGACCAATAGAATTCTAGACCAATAGATTATGTGTTTAGGTAACTGAACAACAAACAAAGATGCATTAAATCTTCATATTTAAATCCATCCTATTATTGGAGGTGGAACATTATATAAGTTCAGGACATTATTATTTGAATCCAGAACTGCTGTTTGACGTTTGAATGTGATTGACCCATACTCAGTTTCTATGTGGCGTGTTTTGAAGAATATTTTCAGTGGATTGTTTTTTTTACTGCAAATTCAACCATCATTGTCCAATTGAATTCTTGACCTGTGTCATCATTCTGGATACTTAAAATTCGCAAATTTTTGGAGTATGTTTTAAAATCTAGTAAGTCCGAAAATTTTAAATTACGAAGGATTTCTAGCAAGTCGCAAAACAGGAAGTAGTTGGCTAGATACCATTATATCGCCAGCTTACTTGATAGCACGTGATATTACTGAATCTCCTTGTTAATAATAAAATATAGTATTATCTAGGGTCTCCAGTCCGCGGCTTATCATATCGGCCGCTATCCCTTTTCAACTCATATAAATCCCATTTCCCTCGCTCATTTAGAAGACACCTGCATGAATAAACCGGCGATTTACGGGCTTTACTTCTCAGTGTCGTATCATGCGCAACCAAGGTGAAGTGCCTTCAAAATATGTCATATTATGTTATATTCATATATGTGCAAAACTTTAAGCTAAAAAATTATTTAGTCTTGAATGTACTTAAAATATATTGAAAAATTTTTGCATGCTGCGTGTACAACTTAGTGCTCTTTAGCCAATAACAATTTAAAATAATTAGAAATTATTAGAAAGAAATTAAATTGCTATTGCCTAGCAAGGACCACGGGAGGTAAGAGCGCCCCTTGCCAGGATAGAACGTGGTTAGGTTACTTATTATTAGTACTTATTGGTAAGACTGTTAGTAAAATTTATAACAAATTAACTCACCAATTTGCGAGATATGTTATTATTTGCACATATAGTTACACTCACATTGGTATTTTTCACTGTCACTTATTAGTAGCACTCTTCACAAAAACTCACGTCAGAAATTCATATCACTATTCACTATCTGAAAATAATCTGGTCTATGACTGGTTTAACCATCGGTTTAACCACTGGTATCCATCATAATTCGAGATCCCACATTCTTCATTCCACCTTCTTCATATGGTTTATACATTTTATCCAGTTGGCCGCATTTACTTCTTTGATTGCACCATTGAGAAATTTTTTCACATCAGCTAACTTAAATGTTGTATTTTCTCTAGCAACTCTCCCTTTTATTTGCGCCCAAATAAGCTCAATTGGGTTCAGTTCGCAGTGATATGGAGGCAATCGAATTACCTCCATTCCTCTTACTTTGGCCATTTCATCCACTACATACTTCTTGAAAGCTGGAAAATGTTGCCTTGCCAGTGTCAACAATTCAACTTTAAGTAGTGAATCATCGTGTGCAATTTTTCTTTCTTCCAGCTAGTCTTTAATTTGCCCTTTCCGCCATGCAGTTTGTGGGCAGCTGTTCTGTTCTACGAGAATGATACGATTATTGTTTTTAGTTTGCATATCAAATTGGATTAGCACTTAATGTAAAATTCTTGAGCAAATTAGGAGCGCTGAGGATACTAAATGTTCTTTTTTATAAAAATGAGAGTACACTATTTATATGTCATGTTATCGATCTGCATAAACAAACTTAAACATTTAATGACAGCACGTTCCTCCATAAAATGTATGAGTTTTTTTACTGGATTTCTTATCTTTTAATACAGATCAGCATAATGATAAATGTATGCCTGGCGTCATTATAAGCTCGATCTAAGTGATATAAAGGAAGTGGCTCCAACCCCCTACTTAGCATACAATCGGCTCTTGATCCAGTTCCTGTAAGTAAGCGGGAACGGATGAATGCCCCGCCCGATTCTATCTGCATTTTTATTGTTCTCTTTAAATAGCGGTAATTTTTCATGGCCGGTACCGTTTGTTGGTATTACGTAGATATAGTAGTTCACAAAGTCTCATCAAACGCTGGTATAAATTGGGTCAGTTTCTTATACTCATGTAGTGTTTCTACTATATTTGTTTACTTTGTTTTACGTAGGTAGGTACCTACTTACGTAGTCTCGGCATATTTATATCTTACGTAATGCATTCTAATGTATTCTTAAAGAATACTAGATTTTATTAGTATTCAGTGCAATTATTTTTTAACGGGTCATATTTTAACGTATGCTAAACGGGAAAAATAATCCGGTTGTTGAATGGGTGATCAATAATATTGGTAACAATAATTGTATTATTTTATTAACTAGGTGCATCATTAAAACTATTCAATGACTACATAATTAAACTGTAGTTTAATTAACTATTAAACTTATTCATGCTTTAAATTATAGTAAAAAGGATTTTTTTCAATTGTATTTTCTAAGAACCTACGATGTTCAAATGTATCTTTATTATCTTTAATTTATCTTTTTACAAAACTGGTAGTTGCTTAACTGGTAACATAGTAACACAGAATACACTAAGTATTATATTTATATTAATATTAAAAAATAAAAAAATTGATTCATTGGTTCAATAGTCATCTGAGGAGGTTTGAATTAATAAAACTAACTCCTTGCAGAATTTTCAGTTGATCTAGTGACTCTGATTCTCCAGGGCGTTGCACATTCAGAATTTTATACAGAGATACTAGTTTTGACACAGTACCCATGCCTAGCCTATTTCGAATTTTCGATTGGATTAAATTAAAATTTGAAATTGTTCTTTCAATTGAACATTTTCGGCAACCAATTGTACGAATGTGCATAAGATGTATAATCAGTTTGAACCACTGGTTTTATTCACTTTCTGTGGTTTAGTCCAGCTTTGTCCACTGGTCCGGACTTTTCTGCAAAAATACGGCTTTTTGCCAACTCTATATAAAGGCTGGGGTTGTGCAGATTTCTTAATGTTGTTATTGAGCGGCATCTGGAATATTTTTTTTAAGAAAGCGTCCAGTTGGCTGTAGATTTGATAATTGTTCGTTTGATGGCACAAGAAACTCAAATCCGGAGTTTTGCATATTTCATATTAGGCCGACGTTTTAGAGTACACGCTTATGGGTCGATAACACCCAGTGTTTAAATTTACCACCATTGTGATTTCAGTGCGCATCGCATGCGTGAGTTTAGCCGCTTTATGTAAATTCCTGTTAACGGCTCAGTTACAGTTTAAGTACGTTCTCAAGACGTCCTTGCCGTTCTTGTGTAACAGTTAAATAATTTCAGTGCGGCTATTTATCTATCACCCTTCCGCGTGTTGTGAGATTACCAGTTTTTATATTCATGCAAAGATCATTCAATTTGGATAAATAGGAAGATAGAGATGCTGCAATAACATTTCTTGACGAACTTTCAAGTGACGACTGTATTGAGGAGAGTGAAAATGAAGTAGATGTGGCCATAGTTGAAGAAAGTTATCATGAGACTGATACCGATCAAGAGGCTAACTGTACACATTCAAGTAGTAGCTATGATGAATGTTATTTAGCTGATTTACTTAGACGTAGTAATTTTTTCACTGGTCGAGATAAGGTAACGAAATGGACGAAATCAGAGACTGCGCAGAGAGGAAGACCGAAAGCTCAAATTTGGAGCAAGATGTTTACTAATAAATTAATAGACAGTATTGTTTGTGATACAAACATACATATAAAAAATTACCTCCAAATACAGTAGACCGAGATACTGCTTTTATAACAACAGTGCAGAAATAAAAGCTCTATTTGGTTTGCTATACATGCAGGTGTTCCGCGTTCATCTCATTTGAATTGCAGATATGTGAAGTAAAGATGGACCAGCATTAGGATCATACTTGAAGAATTTATCAACAATTGCCAGCTTCTTTATTACCGTTACCATTGATGAGAAACTGGAATAATTTAGGTAAAGATGTCTACTCCGCCAATATATAAAAAATTAACCGGTATTTAAAGTATGGTATCAAAATATTTGCGAATGCCGATGACAATACATATCATACTTATATAATGGAGATATACGCTGGAAAGATTCAGTAGATTACAGCTAGATTCAGTAAGTAAAAATCTGATATGATATGTTTTTATAATCAAAAAAAGGGTGGATTTGACACTATAGACCAATTATGTGGAACGTATTCTGTTGCCAGAAAAAGTAATCGTAGGCCACTTACAGTGTTTGTTCTATGATGAATGTTGCTGGTATAAACTGCCAATTCATTTATAAGGCAAGCTTTCCAAACAATACAGAAATAAGAAGACAATTTTTGAAAATTTTGGGACTGCAGATTGTTCAGGGCCAGCTGAAATACAGATCGACTGTACAAACTTTACCGGAGGATGTGAAATTTTACGTACTAACATGTACAAAGATGTTGATGAAAATTAAACTGGAGAACCCAGTAGTAAGAAATGATGTAGATAAATAGGATTATGTAACAACTGCTCCTGGAAAAAAGATAGAAAAAAACTAGATGAAATCAATGCCAGCTATGGATGAAGAAACAGAACTAATTATTATTCTTAATGTCAGACTTGTTTTCTTTTTGTTTGTATAATACAGTTAATTTCTCTATAAAAGGGTTTTATTACAATGAAAATAAACCCTGGGTGAAAAGCACCCTGTGCGTGTATCTACTTGTATTTTATTAACTGGCGCATGTACTCCAGGGTTAAGTATATTGAATATACCTTATTTCACCATTCTTGTTTAATTTTTTTTCCTCATAAAATTATATTAAATTTTAATCCAGAAAATCCAGCACGCTTTTCATGTATTCCATCACAGATGATATTCTAATTTAAGGGGAAATTAAAAATAAAGTTACTGCATTGGTTGCTGGGGCTAAATTAAATTAAGTAACACACATTGCAAAATAATGTTTATATTAAAAGGTTTTGACCACCGATGTGATCATATCATTTTATTTTTATTACTGACAGGCAGTATAGGCACCCCAATCGTTATGTAGCAAATTTATTTCAGTCATTTATTTACCAGTATTTAGAATCAACACATATCTTTAAGAAAATGGGCTATAAACCAGTAATCATATTTAATTTTTCAAGAATTTGTTTGTTCCACCATAACCTCAAAATACAAATGAAAATGAAATTTCTTAACACTTACTATACTATAGGTAGTTGTTACAACGTACGCTGCATGGCCAGTTGATGGCGTGCATCGGTTTATGTTTTGAGTACTCTATATATAAGCCATGCAAAGAAAACTGTCTCCTAATGGCATGTGTTGCCACCTATTTGACATTTGCCAAAAACGGCGAAATATCGAGCAATTGCAAGTGTGTTTATTGAGAGGCACCATTTATTTATTTTACACCAGATTGTCCACCAATATGTAGTCCAAGTGTCAGCATTTATATATATTATGATTATGTATAACCTAAATCCACATAAGTTTGTCCCTTCTTTTGTGAAATCCTTACATTTACAAGTTGGGACACAGGTAATTTACTTACGGATCTGTTAGGCCTAATGAACGATGTTTTTTAATTTTGCCTAATTTCTTTTAAAATTAATTCGGCAGATCTTTTGGATAATCGGAAGCGCTGTACAAATTCCATGTCATTCCAATATTCAAAAGGATTATTCCTAGCTGTAAAGATTCTGAAACGACGTGGTGCTTCTACAACTTGAATAAAGTCATCATCTTCGTCACTTACTATGAATACTATATGTCCTCAAAAGCATCAAATAGATCCATTTGCGAACAAGTTAGGTTATAATTTCAAAACTTTAACACGTCAAATGACAGCCATTATTCTCAAACAGCGCATGATTAGGTCTTTAATCTGAAGATATAATTTAAACTTATTCTATCCACCGATTGATGGTTAAAATCAGTTTGGTGTTAAACGAGTTTTATGAAACGACAAAACCGCCCGTAAGTAGGTTTACCTACTGATTATGGTTCTGTATAATAGGTAGGATCGTAATAAGTGTAGGTAGATAACGACAGAGGTAACGATAGATGAATACCTAATTCGTTTCTTAATTATATATCTATATTATAGATATAGACAGGGATTAGGTTGTACAGATTCTATAACCGGCAACATTGGTTCTGGCGCATTCGCCATAATTTAAAAAAATATTTTTTAAAATTATTCCGTAATATATATATATATATATATATATATATATATATATATATATATATACCTAATATTGCAAAGAAAAGTAGGAAATGTGAAAAAATAATATATATTTTCAGTGTTCTTCGTTAAATTTAATGCTATAGGTGGAATTTTAAAAATTAAAGAAATCTTCATGTCACGCACCATCGATCAATATAATGAAATTTTGAAACTCAAGTAGCATTTGATTCTTGAAGAAATTCTAATACACTGTGATTTCAGTGAGAATTATAATTTAAAATATATAGAAGAGACCCAATCCTTCCACATTGGAGCTTCTCGGCAACAAATCATTTTGCACACCTTCAGGAAATGATATTCCGAACATAGAATGTTTAACAATATAGGTATATGTTACAAACTAACCTAACTCTCCAGGAGTAAATTTTTCGTAGTAACATCGGAATAAATAGAGTAATTCAACAGTTTAATAAAATATTAGACCATACTAGTATTTCATGGAAAATTGTATTAAAATTTTAAATTTGTAAATTCTCAAATTTATTTTTTTAAAATAAGTTTTTAAAATACCGTTTTAAATTTCATACGCACGAATAAAAAAGTTGTGCACGTTAATCTATAATTTCTATATAGATGTTCTATAATTTCGAAGGTACGTAATTCCCTACAGCTCTAAATTTGTAGGTACTTTTTTCGATGACAATGATAAAATAAAGAACGTGAGCTGTGCTTAGTTATTTAAATTACTAACAAGAAAGTAAAGTTTATATTTACCTTTTTATTGAGCAGTATATATTTGTAGACAAAGTTGGTCTTACACTTACACAAGGTTTATCAAACTGACATCAAACTACTCGACTTTAGTAATATTACAAAGAAAGAATGGGAATTATAAACAACAATAAATAATATGTTTAGGGAAATAATATATTCTTAAGAGCATATTGCATTAGTTGGACTAGTTAAATATGACTTTGAAGCAATAAATAGTTTTTTTCTAATTTTGACATGTAAAGTGACACTTTTCGAAATCATTTGACGTTAGGAAACGTCTTACTTTTCGCAACCAATTACGAAAAGTAAAATCTTACGCAACTGGTTCTGTAAAGTTCATTTCATAGTAGGTTATTTAGACCTGACAAGCTATATGATAGTGACCAGCTGCCACACCATTACAACCTACTGGATTGTTTTTAAACGTATAAAATTCAGAGTTTTCTTCTCATAATAAAATCTTGTATGAAACACGTTGGGAAACACTATTTTGTGTAACTCGCATCCTTTTGCAGGAATCTGCTCGTTACACAAAATAGTACTTTTCCCAACTGGTTACATAAATAGCTATTTAATGTTGGCTACTAATGTTGGCATCTAAAGTGAGACTTTTCAAAACCCTTTGACGTTAAGAAACGTCTTACTTTTCACAACCAGTTACGAAAAGTATAATCTTACGCAACTGGTTCTGTAAAGGTCATTTCATAGTAGGGTATTTAGACCTGACGAGCTATGATAGTGACGAGCTGTCACACCGTTACAGCCAATTGGTTTGTTTTTAAACGTATACAAGTCAGAGTTTTCTTCACATAAAATATGAAATTGATGAAAATTAGAAAAAATCTTATATGAAACACGTTGGGAAACACTATTTTGTGTAACTCTCATCCTTTTGCGGAACTCGCTTGCGCTCGTTACACAAAATCCCGCAGAAATCTGCTCGTTACACAAAATAAAAATAGTACTTTTCCCAACTGGTTACATAAATAGCTATTCCACCACTGTAGGTGTGGACATATTTATACTTGAATATGTGCTACATATTTATTTATCTTGTTAAATGTAGGTGTAAAATGTTTTAAAGTATACGTGATTTTACGTCCAATTCATTTCTGTTGATGCAGACATCACGGACGGAGAAAGGTTTTGAATTTATATTTTAGGAATGTGCGGTGCTGGCCATATTCTTTCCATTCCTCTGTAAGGACACGAGGACACACCAACGATCAAACATTGTTTTAACGCAGCAATTCCCGAGATAGAAACCATTACATAAAATGTTCTTGCATTAAATACATACCAAAAATCAAATAAATAAATTCCATATAAATTATACCCTCTGAAATATAGGTATATTTACATATTTTTTAAAAAATTTAGTGAAGACGTCTCGGTTTTCCATTGGCTTGGTTCACTGTACACGACGTTTCCATTGCCGAATATAAATCGTCTTAGCGATTACTGATGATTGGTGATATCTAGGTACTCGGCAATACGACAACTAAACCAAGACAAGTCTGAAATGCCAACAATATGTCCAGCGAACGGCACGTGTCGCTTAACGTGTTATATTCGTCTTTATTGCGTCGGAGACTGCGAAATACGTGCAATACGAATGAAAACTTTTATGATGAAACACTTAGGTAAGCATGTAATTAATGCAAATCAAATTCAGGTAATTATAAGTATTGTATATTGTAAATTAACATAAAAGTAAAAGTTTTAAGTTATTAATTTACAAGAATATGGTTATAATGGACAGTATAAATGTACTTGCAGACATGAAAGTGCAATTTTAAGACCGTATGTCAGCTGTATAAAAATAGTGATGCAAATATCATAATCTTAAAATAAAGTTTTCAAAGTAATTTAGTGTCTGTCGATGACCACGAGTTAAAACCTCATGTCGTTAATAATACAATGATTATAGTTACACAGAGAAAAGTATATTATATTTCAGGAAAAATTAACATCCAAAAGAATCACACTAAGAAATTGCATAGTGCTGACCCTCCCGGCGCGGCGCGGCGCCTGCGCCGGTTCTCTAGTAAATCCCGACTCTGTTATGATGTCAGCCTTATGGCGTCAGCGTTAACTGATATTTATACGAATTCCGGTGGTATTATTAAATCTTACATCTAATACTTTGCCACTTGGGGATTATACTCTCCGAGATGTGACGTTTAAGAAACAAAAGAGTTCCAATGGCGCAAGTGGCAAATTCACCTCCAAAAACCACCCTTAGTGCATTTAGCATTGTTTTTTTGCCATTTTACTGGGAAACGGTTGTCCCCATAGAAAATTTCAGACTTATTTAATATATTCTTTACAAATTGTTATACAAGTAGTGCCATTTTACTGGGAATCGGCTGCCCCCATAGAAAATTTCAGACTTATTTAATATATTCTTTACAAATTGTTATACAAGTAGTGTCAGTTCCATTACCGATAGGCGTAATGACCAGCTAGGCGCGCGCTCCGCTTTATATCGAATCCACTTTTGCACATGGAGCGTTTTTGGGGTGATGCGGCCACTTGCGACATTGAAACTCTTTTATTCCTTAAACGTCACAGCCTGGCGCGTATAATCCCTATGCGACAAAATAATGTTTTTCCTACGTATAAAAGGCAAAAAAAAATTAATTGGCAATTGTAGCAAAATTCTCCGCCCGACAGATGCAGGTTTTTGCACAAATCATTTACATATTTAAAGTTACTCTTACGCGCAACACGGACGCCGTAGCTTAAAAATTGTAAAAGTTACGGATTTTCAATAAAATGCTCATTTTTCGGAGGTTTTCTCGGTTAAAAATGCATCTAGAGTTCCGGTAGAGCCCTCAATTTTTAGGTTCCTCAATTCTCTACAACTTTTGTATTGTAGTCGATTGCACTTGTAGCTACTGCTAGAAAATCAGAGAACGTTTTTATGCTTATTCTTACAGTTTAAGGACGCCATTTTGTTATAAACAACAATTGGCTGTTTAATTTATATACGGTTTCATCTATGTGTGATACTTTAAAACTGCACAGTTCGTTACCTATTATTTTTTAATGCCCTAAGAAAACTCTGTAGCTTGGCCTATAAGATATTGAAATTACTTCTTCAGTGCGTTGCCAGGAAACGAACTCCAATGCAATTGATCGATGCCTGTATGGTAGGTAATTTATTTGTGTAATATTTGTGCTTTGTTTCTTAGTAATTACAGGAGTCAACGAACGTTATAAGGTGAATCATATACCTTTAAAAGGTGGCTTTTATTGTTAGTCAAACAGTAAAAACCCACACACGACTAGTGTGTTATTATGACCACTAACCAACAAAAGCGCACATGTTGCAGATGTTGCGATACGAGAACGGTAGTAAATAAGAGAGGTATACGCACAACTCTATATTAATTGCAGCATGCGGCGGACCCAATTCGTAGTCAGT
>CAXKVY010013247.1:0-18909 GCA_964058915.1 Tetropium fuscum
GTTGGTCAAATAGAAGTTTTGAATCCAATAAAATTCCTAGATCTTTTACCTCATTGACAGTTATTAAATTATTATGTGATATTTTATACAATGCAGGTATTAAATTAATGTTTCTACTAAATGTTATGTGATGACATTTAGATAGATTTAGATATAAGTAGTTATTTTCACAATATCTGAAGAGTCGATCTAAATCCTCCTGAATTAATAGGCTATCGGAGGGACAGCGTACTGAGTGGTAAATTTTTAGGTCATCTGCGTACATAATGAATTTGGAGAACTCAAAACAACTAGAGATATCGTTTACATATGAATTGAACACCAAGGTCCCAAATGTGAACCTTGAGGCACAGAAGAAGTTGCAATAACATTTTTAGATTTAAAATTACCTAATGTTACGCTTTGGGATCTGTTTGTTTCATATGAATTGAACCACTTTAAGAGGCTGCCATGTATACCGAAATCGGCGAGCTTACATAGTAAAACAGAGTGATTGATTTTATCAAAAGCTTTACTGAAATCTGTATACACAGCATCGACTTGTAATTTATTATTAAGGTTTTCTAACAAACATTCACAAAAATAAATAGGTTATAATCAACAGACCGATTTTTTATAAAACCATGTTGCTCAATGTTAAGCAGATTTCTAACGTCACTAAATAAGAAGTCAAATATTATGCTTTCGAAAACTTTAGCAGTGATACATAACTTTGATATTGGTCTGTAATTTTTTCTATTATATGTTTATTCCCAGATTTAAGAACTGGCACAACATAAGCGTGTTCCAAATTGTTGGAAAACTACCTTCCTGTAGCGATTTATTAAATAACAAATAAAAAGGTTCTATTACGTTATTACAACATTTTTTAAGAAAGACTGTTGGTAAATTATCTGGTCCTGGCCCTTTGTTCGGTAGTGACTTAATTTTGTTCAAGATACTATCTCTACTGATATAGTAATTGGAAACATTTGTAGAATTATTATTGGGTTGGTCTGGAATATCATTAATGCTCCTATGAGATGGGAGATATATTGAAGAAAAATATTCAGAAAATGAATTGCAAATATCTTGCCCTGGACAAATAATTTCATTGTTATATTTTATGTTGTTTGGAATACCACTACCAGACCCTTTTTTATTTTTTATAAATTGCCACAAATATTTTGGATTAGATTCTATATTGGTTTAAACACTATCTAGATATTTATTATAATCCTCTTTAATTAGATACTTAGAACGCCCTCTTAGTAGCTTAAAGGTTAAGTAGTCCAAATCATTGCCATATTTTTTCCAACGAGTGTAATATTTCGTTTTTTCTTTGCTAGCTGTAATTGTAAGATAAAGAGTATCACGAAGGAAATTTACTACGATATTCATTACTGTATTTTGGCACATGAGAGTCTATCAATTTATTAACAATAGAATAAAATTTAGAACTGGACTGCTCAGTATTTGAATTTGAAAGTTCAATTTCCCAATTAATATTATGAAACTCATTGTTGATTGCTTCGAAGTCTGCACGATTAAAATTGTACTTATAACTATTATTAAATAATTTCTTTCCTGTAAAACTGATATCATTATAAAATTCGAGTGTTGTGAGGATGGTCCTCCTTAACAAGGGGTGTATGACAAATGTTTAATTTCTTTATTCTGCAGTTGTTATTAAAAATTAGATCTAAAGTATTTCCAGACACGTTGGCGTTACTGTTATATTGATAAACTATTATATTGAAAAAATTGATTATGATTATACATACACTACAATCATTTAAAAATATATAACTTACTGGCCCTATCCAATAGGTAAGTATACTAAAAGATATATTCCAGTTATGGGAAATGCAAGAATGTTGTCAATAAACTGCGTACAGACCGTTATTATTTTATTTAGTAGAAATTTTCACACAAGACGCAAACATTATTTTCCTAATGAGTAGCTCCTACATTCATAATTCTATTAACATCTCTAATACCAACAAACATACTATTACTAGCGCATCACTATTTATTTCTTGCATTGTTATGTATATTTTCTGTATACACGACTAGAACTCATAATGACTGTCAGGCATGGTGTTTTATGTATGTTCGAGTGGAAAAACAACATGCAGCTATTTATTGCCGAGTTGTAAATCCTTGAGGCTGCGGAACATAAAGATAATCATTTTTCAATAAGCGTGTGTACGATATCTAACAATTTAAGTGTTATTACATTTTATTTTATACAAATAAACAATATTCTTTTCTATAGGAATGTACACTTAAGACTGGTAGTATTTAAACAAAAATCAACTTTCGTTACTAATCTGCTTTTTAGGTGTCAGAACCCTCTAAAAATTTTACAGGTTCTATATAAGAAAGAATAATGCGTTTCGGAAATATTTCCAATTTTTACCACGTTCTCAAAAAGCGGATCGTTGGCCTCTCGTAACGTAATCTATACAGCAGGTTGTTCAATAACAGTGGTTTAAAATATCCAACAACCAAAGAATGCCTCGCATACACGACGGCAGTGCTGCCAAATTGTATAAAATATACCAGTGTTAATTACTTTTTTAATAAATTATAGATGAATGGAAGAAAGTATGGGCTACCTATTTTATCTTTTCTGGTAAAAAAAATATAATTTAAATACACTAAACGTAACCAGCGATAGCTACATTAGTTAGTTATTACCTGTCATAATTTCACATTGATCGGTTAAAAATAAATTCAATATTGCGTAAATAATGTTAGAAAATGCACTTTTGTGTTAATTTGAAATCGGCCCTAAATATGGCTACTCTCAAAACTGTGTGCAAATATTAGATGTGAAGTGGCAGTCAGTTTTATTGCTCGTGATAAGTCGAAAGTATAAAAGTTATATCTAACATAAAATAATAAATCAAATAACTCATCACTTTATCGTAATCTTAGGTCTACTACTTGCAAGAAAATCACACACATAATTTTATTTTTCGATCCCAGCGCACTCGTTATGGTTATCCTCTGCAAAAGGTACATCGTAACATATAATAGTTACGTCAGCTATTTCTTGTGGAATCATTGTAATCGCTATCACCATCTGCAGCCTCTGCAGGCACAAAATCCTCCACATACTCGCTGCTAGAACTAGAAGCCTTGTTTCGATTCTATTTTTTCGACCGACTTTCAAATTGCGTTTCTTTGTGGCTTATAGAGCCTGCTCTCGTTTTGTCTCTATTCCTATTCCTGTTATTTTTCTGTTTCCTTTACCTTTTCCTGTTCCTTTATCCTTTACCTTTTCCTGTTCATTTTCGCTTGTCGACAAATTGGATCAAATCATTGTGAAAAGGTTTACACCGAACACTTTCTTAGAAGTTACTTTGGCGCCCACGATTGGAGGTTTATTTTTTCACAAAAGGCATAATATGAGAAACATGATATGGGGTTAGCAATTATTGCCGTGGAGACCGCGATGTGGACGGAGTTGATTGGCTACACTTCTCGAATAACTTTCCTCTTGCGACAGGTCTGTCTTGCTGTTGTCAGAGCTCAGGTCTGAATGTAGAAGGAGTTTCTAAACTTAGCTTATTTTCTTGGTGGACTCTGTGCAATATCCTATGGAATGCGTGGCAGACGATTAATTATAAAAGCTTATTGCAGGAATGACAAATGAAATAACATCAGACTCTGTATGAGATCTAGATGGAGTAGTGAGAGAATTTGATCTTGAATTGCTGTGGTTTGAGTGGCAGTTAGGTGTTGTGTAAGGATTAGTAGAATTATCGTATGTTAGAATGGCAGAATATTGAGGTTCATTCAAATTGAAAGCAGCATTTGAACATGATTAGCTCTAGCCATATCTATGATTTCCAAATTACGTGTTGCTATAATTCCAAAATCAGCAAGACTGGTAACTCCGCTGCGGGTTTCACTGTGTCAATGAAATATTGGAACTGTCTTGCGAAAATATTACTTTGTATCCATCTTCTGGGGTGTACCGCCATAATTGAACCTGGGAGAACTCCCTTCAAGTCAACACCCTGGTCAACTAACTTCATTAGTTGCCGGTTCAGGTTTTTGTCGGGAAATATCATAATTGGTGGGATGAATCTGCCAGCAGCGCTCAACGCTGCTTAGGGAGTAATTTAACGATGCAAGTTGTCGTTTCAGCGTAATTTAACGATGCAAGTTGTCGTTTCCCTTTTCGGTCTATAACGTTTGCAATCTTGTTTTTCACAACCGTAAGACCTGTTTCATCGACATTGAAGATGAGTTCAAGAGGGTAAAAAAATCTTGTATTATTTTTCCAGAACAATAAAGAAGGATGCGACATTTTCCTTGAAGCCTCTTGTGCTAGCAAATGATATTCCGTTGGTCGTCGTACTGATATCTCTTTATGAGCCTCAACTATGTTCCTAGTAGCCAAGGGTATGCCATCCTCCTTACGTATTTTGTTGTTAATCCATAAAATTTTGCTTTTATCTCCAAAATATAACGAACTATCTAGATCATCCCCTAAGACGCCCTAACTTTATTTGCTCAATTGGCTATAGAGCAATTTTTCTTGCAGAACGTTGCAATGTAGAACGTGATACATTAAACATTTTGAATGTTTTGCGAGTACCTCTCGTGCTGCCTCACTGCTATTATAGCGCGTTTCATGTCACCCCCGTCCCATTTTGTTATTTTCTTGGCTGCTTGCTGATCTTTTCTTGACATCTAGGTGTATAGTTCTAAATATGGGCCCATATTTAGAATAGTCCATAATAGAAAGAAACACAAGGGCCATATTGCAAATATAAATCAGTCAATACATCACAAGTGGTTAGCTATATCTAACAATAGTTAATTAGAAGAAAACTAATAAAACATCAATCCTGATTATATGGCTTTTACCTGTTGTAGAAATGATTTTGAAAACTATTGATTTTCATATGATATAATTTATAAACTTTCCCGAAAAAGTTCGATTTCCTGAAACTGACGGGAAATGAAAACAATTTTTCAAACGTCAACGATTGTAGCGCTATGGGACGTTAACATCGTCGAATTGCGACAGTCGGTTGCAGAGAACTGCATTGGACATCTGAAAACTCCAGCTAGCCCATATTATTACAAGACCTAGCTCACATTTGCTATTCACATATACGGGTTTATTTTAATTTCAATTTAGTGTAAAACCCTGTGATAAGGAATTAAATTTTTATAAATATATACATGAAAGTATCTATTCTCAATTTTTCAATTAATTTATTTACATTACATTCATTTTAAATATTTTAATTAAATAATTGAAACAATTAGTTAATTAAATGAGAACATCATATATTAGCAATTATAAGGTACATTTATGGCTCTACATTGTAATAAATTATAGTACCTAATTACGCAATCAAATTACCTTTTAATATAATGAATCATTTAAAACCCAGAAAATTTTCAAGTATCAGGAAATTACTTTCACAGTTTGGCAACGTGGCACTGGTAGACATTGTAGGTTCCGAACGCCAAAGAAACACTAAACTTGATAAGGCTTTTAGATAATTAGAGAGTAGAAAGATAAGTAAGTGTCCAGTGCTAGTCCGCCTACATGAATTCTTCGTACATCGAATCGGTCTTGGGTGAAGAAATGTTAATATGTATTTGAAAATTTTACTTTTACCTACGCTGGTGCACGGACACTCTTAGAGACGTTTTAACTGAACGTGTATGGTGTCTAATTAATTAGGATATTCGTAACGCATTGACAAAGGAAAAATTGCTTTTTACACTCAGTTTGATAATCGGACGACACGATGGGCAATATTGTTTTAGAGAGACAATACCACACAAAATGAACCCATATTTCTACATATTATAAAACTTGGAATCGCTCGAAACATGGATTAGAATTGCATATTTTACGTGGATTTGTGACAAACGAGTCGGTAGATTTAATAATAGGCAGGAATAATAACAATTAAATAACAAACGTGAACCTACCAATCACGATGTTTCCATGTTTAAAGTGTGATTTATAAGTTAGGTCTTATTAGAATCTGCTGTGCAAAACGTATTGAGGATAGCATCGTACGATGGGAACCGCTTCATTTTTAGAAAGTAAAAAATTTACGATCACTGCTCATCAGCATATACTGATGAGGTGCTTCCATGGTAGCCACAAACGCTTAAATGCGGCTACCAGTTTATGCCGGCCATCAGCCAGACAATGAATTAAAATTCTTAGAAACTCGTACTTCTGTGTGATTATTTATGTTACGGGGTCCGGGTATATCTTGAAATATTGAATTTGATCTTATCTCTCAATCGTGCGTTGGTCAGGCGAAAGCTTCAACTTTTTACTTGTTGAGCGCCAAAGCGCTACTGAACTAAGGTAAAACGCAGAACGCAGCGTACACCCAGACGCGTACCAAACCATTAAAACTCCAATTAGCACAATCGACACTATAAAAATCAAGATTATAAACGGGGAGTTTAGAAAAAGGTGACTAAGAATCTTGACTCTATTGAAAGATGAAAGATGTTTGGTTGGAGAAGGATATTCGAGATTTCAAAGGAATATTTCGTCGTCGACGAAATATTCCATTCGTCGTCGAAATAATTATTTTATAACAGGAAGGAAAAGAAGAAAATCGTCCTCTAGTAAAAAAAGGATGCAAGAAATTTTATGTTACTTTACATAGGTTGAATTCTTATATGTTAATGATAATTCTTATATGTTAATAATTAATAATTAGTTAAGTATAGTACCTATTCGTTTTTTCGCGACATGAGTTAGTTTCCGCACAACCATTGAGGTAGGACTATTGTCCCTTTTTATTAAGCGGTTTCCCCAATAGGACTACTAGACCAAGATCCCGTATCACTTCTTTATAGTATCATAAGTTTACGCACACTGACCATGGGAACTCGTGGTATAGATGTCGACGATGCTACATACATGCTCGCCATTCATTTTTCTGGGGCGAAGTGAGGTTAAGAGAGTTGCTGAACGGTTATAAAAAAATAGGTGAAAAATATTAAAAGTTCACGACCGAGGATGACAGCAATGACAGCAATAGTGGTAGCATTTGTTCTATGCATGTGCGCATGCGCACTGCGCAGGGACGCAGGAGAATAAATTGTATTGCATTCTCACTCAAATGACGTATATTTTTAATTTTTAGCGGGCCTTTACCACACTTCACATGATTATGGGTGAGAAATTCTTGATTTATGTGGTACAACTAACGTTGTACCAAACGGAAACAAAAGTTTTCAATAAAATAAAGTGCCGGTTGTTAGTCGTCTACAACTTGGCGTTCACCTGCTGCGACGTTCAAAATATATCAAGAAAACGAGCCCCAAAAAATTTGACAGTTTACGACTGACAATGGGGGGGGGGTCTTACCAGTAGCCTTTGAACGATACAAATTTCGACCGCCAGTCCTTTTCAATGGGGCGGAGGGGGGCTGGGCCCTCCGATTTTGGAAAAATTTTAGATATTTTTTTATGATAAGTTTACGACTGACTTTTTCAAAATCAGGTTCAATTTCAACTACCTCATCGGAAAATACAGTTATCAGTCGTTCAACATGTGGTGGAAATCTTGTCAGTCGTAAAAAAAAGTTATCGAATGAGGCTCTGTAGAGCACTCAAACGTACCTTTGGTTTCTTGCACTTGTCGCTAGCTTTGCAGTTTTTAAATTCGGATCAAATTTGCTAGACACGGGATTAAAAGAACGGTAGCATTGTACATGATATCCAATATCACCATCGATGGAGTTAGGTAGGGTAATATCACTGAACTTCCACCCACGAACTCGTCTAATTTTTAAATTCAAACTACATTTTGCGAGTGTTTGAATGTTACATTGTTTCACTGAATCACCGGACCATTTTCCACAAATACAACACTTTTTTTTACGCCTTGGTTACTATCTTCTTGATCCATTTTGAGTATTATTATTTTCCACAACTAGATAGTGTTTATTACGATTTATCGTCGTTTATATTATAAGCCACAAATAAAAGTATAAGCGATACACACAACAGTTCTGTACAGCAATGACAGCAATAGTGGTAGCATTTGTTCTATATATGTGCGCATGCGCACTGCGCAGGGACGCAGGAGAATAAATGCTTGTATTTCATTCTCACTCAAATGACGGATATTTTTAATTTTTAGCGGGCCTTTGCCACACTTCACAAGATTATGGGTTAAAAATTCTTGATTTATGTGGTACAACTAACGTTCTATAAATTTTTTAAAGCATAAACTTATTGAAGTATACTTGGATATTTGTGTACCTTTTCAATGGCCCAGTACCTTTTTGCCATGTAGTATATGACTGACGGTTATAGATTCTCGATTTGTGCATTACAGATAACTTGTCCCTAAATTTTGAAACGTAAACTTATAAAAATATATCTAAAATTTTTCCAAAATCGGAGGGCCCAGCGCCCTTTCTCCCCATTGAAAAAGAGTGGCGGGCGAAATTTGTGTCGTTCACAGGCTACTGGTAAACCCCCCCCATTGTCAGTCGTAAACTGTCAAATATGTTGGGGCCCGTTTTCTTGGCATATTTTGAACGTTGCAGCAGGTGAACGCCAAGTTGTAGACGACTGACAACCGGCGAGCGTCGCTTTATTTTATAGAAAACTTTTGTTTCCCACTACCCTCAGTCAATTCAATATTTTTTACCTATTTTTTTATAACCGTTCAGCAACTCTCCTACCCTCACTTCGCCCCAGAAAAAAAGTATGGCGGGCATGTCTGTAGCATCCTCGACATCGATACTACGAGTTCCCATGGTCAGTGTGCGTAAACTTATGATACGTTCGAGAAGTGACACGGGCTCTTGGTCTATACCCAATAAAAACTAGAATCTAGAATGTTTTCAATGTACTTAAATCACATAAGTATGTTAAAGTTTGGCAGCGAAACTCGCGTCTAATCTTGATTGATCTATTTTGTATTGTCGATGAAAATGCAGTTTCCTGGTGATGGCGATTTTGAAAGAATATTGCAATTTCCTGATTCTTGCAACATTGGACTTGTCGATACACGCATCGAAATATGTACCGAAATCCACATGATCAATTTATTTCTGTTTACTAGTGAAGCAAATTGTATAAGTTGGTATTTAAGAAGTAAATAACTAAATAAAAGTCCCTATGATATGTCAATTTATAGATTTCATGGTCAATTCACAGGCCTACCTAAGGTTTTTCAAAGTAAATATTTCACGTGGGTTTCGGGATTAAATGAAAGCCCGGTATCTAAAATCCGTGACAGATCCATTACTGTATTCTTGATGAAAATGAACATGAACAACAACTGGTCATGAACATGAACAATGAACATTTTTTACGTTCCCTGGTTATGGCAAATTTTTATGAGTAACCTGATGTAAATTCATATTTACACACGTAGAAAGGCCTGGTGAGGGCAGCTTTGAACGCTCTCCCCCCTTGCGCCCCCTGATGTGAATCGCCTCGATATCAAAACAATCGGATGCCGGAGGATCCTGGGAGGCCTCACTTGTCATCACTTATTTGTACGTATGCTGCTATGATTTACATTGTTGAAAAGTGGAATACATTAAGGTTGGTCGAGTAAAATCATCTCACCTTGTAGTACGAGGTGTGGGAGATGGTAGATATCTACACCACTCGTGACAACGGTATGATTGATCGAATTGAAATGTTAAGATGTTTATTAAACCCTCCGACGTTTTTCCCACGATTTCACATTGCTATTGCATACGCGGTTGTCAACATTTAGAGTTAGCTGCTGCTACAGTAGTCTTATGTATCATTAAACTTATAAGGTTACTGTTTAACCTGATTGGTTGAAGAGGTAAACAAAAGTAAATCAAATAGCATTGCTATTTAGATTTTTTAGATGCAAATCTGGATCTGATTATGTCTCTTTTTTTACAACTGAATTCAATGAGGGTGGATTTGTTGGCCTACTTTACATGTATTATCTGTTCTATCTTAGTTACGGAACAGATAATATACAAATTTTAAATCATCTTATGCAGGTACTGTTTCGACACATTTTCATGAGACAACTACCACCGTATTCAATTATAGCGGAGCGTTTCATTATTATACCGTTTGCTTACAGATGCACTTATAGGAGTTCACTGCACGCACGGCTTAAATAGGACGGGCTATTTTATTTGTAATTACATGGTAAATCGAATGAAGATGACTGCTGAAGATGCGATAGCACGTAAATGTTATTTATTTTGTTTTGAAGGAGCACAAACGTAATAACTTCTTTTGTAGGGTTTGAATCTGCTAGAGGACATACAATGGAGCGACAAGTGCTTATCAAGGGCATTCAAGTTAGCAGTAAAGAGGATAAGGAAGAATCCACCTCTATTTATAGAAATTATGAGCAGTACCGTTCGCCTTTGGAGGATAACTATGAGGATTCCAGGGCCTCGTTGAGAGACCGCGAACCGCTATCATGGCGTACGCATAACCCGCGTAAGTTAGTTATTGTTTTTTTTCACAACATAATGTATTCGTTTGTTTTTGAGTTAAGTATTTTGGATTAAGAATTTTTCATATAATGTACTATTTTTTCGATGGGGGTTATAGTTTTGCAAATTTTTTAAGGTAACTCTAGTCCATACCATGAGGATCGTTATCGAAATCGACCATTGAGGGTAGAAGAACCATATAACAATCCGAGAAATTATTCCTACAAAACAAGAAATAGAAATAGGGGCAGGTCTGGTAATGGCGAAAGAATTTCCGCGAGTTCCAGTGGTAATTGGAGAGAGAGCCCATGATGACAATTATTTTGTTGCATTACGTCAAAGCTTTAATTATACTACTTACTTATCGTTGTAATATATCGTTGTGGATATAGGATGGTAACACTATTATGATGACTGTATGACAGTATGATTAGCATGTAAACAAAATATGAAAAGAAAATATATCTCTATGACAGTAATTATTGCCAAAATTTATTAGGCCTCCTTGTTTGTTTATTACATGTTCTCAAAGTGAATGATTGACATGCCCATCACACATTAGCGACTTCCCTTGTCCGCAAATTGGGCGTCATAATTCTGCCGGGAAAAACTGTCAAGACTCGTGTTGACAAAACGGGGCGCTATTGTTCTGACAGTGAGCGGCTATTAGTCGGATTCCGATAGCTCGGGCATCGCTACTCTTAACCAGCTATGCGTTGTGTTTCAAAGGCACCCTTCTTAATTTGACGATGCCAAATTATGCGCCGACACCACACGTAAGATGGATATCACCAGCTTGTTAACTAAATTGCTTCACTTTATTTCGGAGCTAGATCTCGGCCGATATGGCAAATTAATAGCGGCGACCTTTCTTTCGCCCGTTTCATCCACTCGGTATACGAGGAATGGTCAAAAAGATCTTAAGTGCCCTAAACAATTAATGGCGTTACATCTTCCGTTTGCGTTATCTTCTGTTATCCTTACAGTTATCTCATATTTATAAGTATTCTGACAAACATAGAATATAATTCATTATTTTACAGCACTAGTTAGGGATAGTAGTGTTCCTCGGCATAATATTTTTTTCTAGCTAGGCCTGTTAATATACCTATAAAAAAGCTGAATAGTTTTTGTAGGTTCTTACCAGAAATAATTCTTACAAGAATATATTTAGTGATAGAATATGCCAAGTGATCAATAATTATGTTTTGGTATATCAATCATGGATTTTACAAGTAATAAATAAGGCAGGCCTGCTATGGTTTTATCCTTAAAAAACTAATTATAATTTGGGTAGATATTAGGTACTAAACTTCAAAAAAAAATCATAGAAAACTTCCATCACGTGAATGTTTTTTACACTGAGAAAAAAAACAATTGTGGTAACTGAAGACTCATTTGTAATAAATAAAAATCTCATGAACATAGGGGACAACTACAACGTTGCTTTATGATAACTACATTTGGTTTGCTGCATGAAAGTGGGTATTTATCACAACTGCTCTAATATCTAAGTACTTGAGTTTCTTTGTGGCAAATGGAATGTGGTAGTTAACACTAACACCTTAGTTAGTTGCTGCAAAATGACAATGTCATGCTTATACCAAAGTTTACGTAAACTTTGCTTATACTAAAAGCATGATGAATGTAAAAATGAAACTATATGCTATAGGTATACTTAGCTCAGAATTAAAATCTAATATGTATTATATTATCCTAATATATTATATATAAAATAAATATCAGATATAATTGCAGTAATACAAAACTAACGAATATAATAAATATGAAAATAAAAATGGCCTAATTGTAATACTTATACTATAAGTATATTTAAGTAATGTAAAAATGAACCTATACTCAAAATTAAACACTCGAATATAAAATATAGAACAAAGATCTGATCAGTCCATCCATCCAGTCAGTCTATTTGGCTATATAGCAATCCCCGCCACACAAAACACAATAAACACAACTTATATAACCACAAAACACCACTGACATTCCCTCACGACTCACGACGCAATACAAAAATTACAAAATGAGATGAGAAGCATGGCAGTAGAGATGGTTTAACCGTAGCCGACCGGGAAAAGTCGAGGGTGGTCGAAGCTTGTAATATCGAACGAAAAGTGTTTATTGCAAGCTCTGGGTAAACTGTGGCAACTAGCTCTGTTAGTTGGCAGAAGTAGAAGAAGCTGAAATAAATTAACAGAGCAGTTGATTCAAAAGCCCAAAGTTACGACAACTCGTACTTTCATAGTAAATACCTAAAATCACTTGTACATGGTATTAATTAATTTTTTAATTAGTGATAAATACATAGTCCAGTAGCAGCAAGTGTGTTTTTATGGGAATGATTTTTCTTACGCCAATTAGCACTCTCTTACGCGATTTTTTTTAAATTTACAAGAAATAGAAAAGCAGTTCTCACAAATGTTTTTTTTCCAAATGAGTAGGTCAGTGAGGCCATTTATACTGTATAATTTCGTGTATGCTAATGAAAATTAATTAACTACTCACTCACTGTAAATTGCCCAATGTATTCAATAAGTCAAGAATATGCGCGTATTGTACATGCATTATGCAATTTTATGTTCTAGAGTTCAAACTAGACTAGAACTGGAATTATATACGCTCCCAAGAATCACGATCTGCGTTGCGCGCGTAATTCCGTGCAGCGCCGATACGGCTTGTGAGTGAGAGTCTACTCAGTACGCAGTTTGTCTAGACAATCGTTGGAGTATACGGCGTATAGGGAGTATATCCTGTGGAAACACTACTGGTAATAAATAAGACAACTGGCTTCTCGCAAATGTGTTCATTCTCCAGATAACTTCTTCTGTTACATAATGTGGAATTTATGTAACACGGAACCAACTTCAAAATCAATCGAAGAATTGTATGAAAGTTATTTTAAAATGAAGATAAAAACCAAGACAAGAAATGGGTGCCGCATAAAATGTGTTCAACTTATGTTCGTGAACTACGTAAATGGTCACGGAGAGAAAAACATTTGAGATGTAGTATTCAAAGAGTCGCGGAACGGTTTCGAGAAACTGGAGAATACACCAGGAGAATGGGTTTAGGAAGAAAAAGATGTACAACTCAGCAGGACGACCGTTTTTTCGCCCTAAGAATACTACGAAACAGGGACTCTACTTCAGTTAGTGAGCGGAATGCTTTACAACATGTACGTGGTGTAGATATTAGTGTACGAACTGTGAGAAGAAGGCTAAATGAAGTTGGCTTAAAGACAAGAAGACCTGCCAATAGCCCATTGCTGACTAGAGAAGATCATAGACAGCGCCTTCTTTTCGCCCATGAACACCAAAATTGGGGAATTGAGGGATCGGGTAAAATCCTGTTTGCTGATGAATCGAGATTTTGTATGTTATCTCCAGATGGCCATCACAGAGTATGGCGAAGAGGTGCGAAAGGTTTGCAGATTGCAATATTGTGCCAAGGCTCAGTTTTGGTGGTGGCTCAATTATGGTGTGGGGAGGAATTAGCCTTGAAGCTCGTACAGAGTTAGTCCTGGTAAATGGTGGGGCAATGACTGCAGATAAGTATATTATTGACATTTTGGAACCACATGCCTTTTGTCCCATTTATTGGAAACAATTCCATGCTAACTTTGATTGCTTTAAGACCTCATTTTCATTTCCGGTTTAACCGGAAACAACATAAACTTTGTTATTTTTAACGGAATACCCAGTATGTTAATCAAAATTTAGATGGCACAGGAAATTCTAGGGCCAAAATATGTTATATCGATCACAAATTATTTCATTTTCACATAAAACAAATGAATGCAGGAACAAATCTGTTATGGCTATTGAAGTTTTTTGGTGAGTAAAATTTTATAAGTCATAAAATTGTTATTTCCGGCTGAACCGGAAGTACTACGAAAAGTGATTTTCAGACTCAAATTACTTGGATAGTTTTAATAGAACGCCTTGCATTGAACATTAAATTTACATTCTACTAACCTTTTTCGATATTTTTTGTTTCTAATGTCCCCTGTCTAAACCTAATAGTTGATGAGATATCGAGATATCGGCGGCTGAATGTTCACCTGAATGTTCACCCACATCACAAATCTGCATTCGCAAACATTCAGTTGCCGATATCTCATAACCCATTAGGTGTAGACTGGGGACACTAGTTATAAAAAATATCCAGAAAGGTTAGTAGAATGTAAAGTTAAGGTTCAATACAGGGTGTTCCATTAAAAATATCGAAGTAATTTGAGCCTGAAGATCACTCTTCGTAGTACTTCCGGTATAGCCGGAAATGCTATGACTTGCCGGAATGCCATAAAATTTTACTCCCCAAAAAATTTAAATAACTATCAGATTTGTTCCTGCATTCATTTGTTTTATGTCAAAATGAAGTAATTTATCATTGATATGACATTTTCAACCGCCATTTTCTCTAAAACTGTCAAAGATAGATATAGGATATTCTACATGTTTTGGATCTAGAATTTTCTGGACAATCTAAATTTCTAATAATATATAGGGTGTTCTATTAAAAATAACAAAGTGTATACTGTTTCCGGTTAAACGGAAATGACAATCAGATATTGAAGCAATCATACTATGAACCATTGTCAACCATACACCATACCAAAATTTCAAATTTATATATTTGTTAACTTGTTAACAATGAAGTTATAGGCTAACTAGTAATATCGTAGGCACCCGGTATATATATATATATATATATATATATATATATATATATATATATATATATATATATATATATATATATATATATATATATATATATATATATATATATATATATATATATATATATATATATATATATATATATATATATATATATATATATATATATATATATATATATATATATATATATATATATATATATATATATATATATATATATATATATATATATATATATATATATATATATATATATATATATATATATATATATATATATATATATATATATATATATATATATATATATTATGTATATATATATATATATTATATATATATATATATTATATATATATATATATATATATTTATATATATATATATATATATATATATATATATATATATATATAATATATATATATATATATAATATATATATATATATATATATATATATATATATATATATATATATATATATATATATATATATATATATATATATATATATATATATATATATATATATATATATATATATATATATATATATATATATATATATATATATATACCGGGTGTCAAAAAAGTCCCGGGACGGTAAAATATTTAGAAAAATATGCATCGTATCGGAAAACAAAAAAATAGGGGCTCAATATTTTTGAAAAAAATATTCAGACATACCAAACTCAACCCCCTCACTCCACCCACTGGGGCGGGGGTGCGGGTAACTGGGTAAAATCCTATGTGCCCACATAGAGTGATTTCAATATATATATATATATTTCAATATATATATATATATATATATATATATATATATATATATATATATATATATATATATATATATATATATATACCGGGTGTCAAAAAAGTCCCGGGACGGTAAAATATTTAGAAAAATATGCATCGTATCGGAAAACAAAAAAATAGGGGCTCAATATTTTTGAAAAAAATATTCAGACATACCAAACTCAACCCCCTCACTCCACCCACTGGGGCGGGGGTGCGGGTAACTGGGTAAAATCCTATGTGCCCACATAGAGTGATTTCAATATATATATATATATATATATATATATATATATATATATATATATATATATATATATATATATATATATATATATATATATATATATATATATATATATATATATATATATATATTGAAATCACTCTATGTGGGCACATAGTATTTTTATAATTATACCCAATAATTTATAATATACGAATGACGATTATTATAACATATGACCTGACCAGGTAACTCTATGTATGTACCTATATAAATATAGATAAGGATAATGCAATTCGTAATTTAATATTAAAAGAGTTTTCTGACTCCCCTCGTAGTCAGGCGTAGACAGCGGTGATATGCGTGAGAACTGGGCGCAAAATAAGGAACCACCCGTCGCCGTCGTATAATGATTTTGCAGTCCGGCTTAATTTACGGCACAATATCTCGATGGGAAGCAGAGACTCTTAAATACCTGGGCATAAACATTACCATCTATATAGGTCGAGACGAGGGACTAATAAAATTAAACGGGGCCCGGTTAAAGGAGCACTAAAATCATAAGCTTCCGAAGGAAACAATGTCCCACTTAATAAATTGGGCTAATGGCCGACATTTTTCCTGTAATGTTGCAACTTAAACATCGCTATCTCAATTGAAAGTTCACTAAACTTTCTAAGGATAACGTTCTGGAAAATGCACGGATTCCTGTAACGTTTGTGTCAATATTTCGAAAACCTTCTTGGTAGGTGTATATTCTCCATAATCGCAAATAATATCTAACTAGAAGCAGGATACTTTGTTAAACAATGCTATATTTGCATGCCCTATATATGCATTTGCATGCATATATGCGAATGCAAATATAACAGAGATGTGTTATATCACTCTGTGTAAATATAAAAACATTATTTGAAATGAAAAATGGATAGTTGCTACTATCCTGAATAAAATGCGAGTGAGTTGAATTTGGACTTTTTTTGGCTACATTTGGAGGAGTGAAATTCAATTACACGTATTTAAATGCTCGGCTGAGCTGATTCAGCCAGGAGTTACAAAATTATTAGTGTTTTTAGAAATCCAAAGTACAATAATTGTTAATTAAGCATAACACAGGTCAATATGAATTTTGACTTTGAAAAGAGGGTAAGAAATTTCGATAGATTGATCGACAGTTAGACCAAAAAAAAATATATGGCCTAAAAAGTTTGCTTTTGCATTCACAAGAACGGTTGAACAGTATTTTAGAAAATCTATCCAACGTTTAAATTTTTATTTATCGATAAATCGAAACAAATATATTTATATATGATTTTTATCAGCTTTTACTATCGTATCAAATTAGAAAATAGTGGAAAAAAGTTTAAAAGTGAAACCCTTTACTTTTTATTTCATGTTCATAAGTACTTTCTCTCACTAAACTCCAAATATAGTCCTCCATCATATTTTTGTTGTATTGGCCCTGATAACGTTCTTCGAAGTTCATGATTATTTGATGAAAATGTTCTTCTGATACGCCCTTATGTTGTTTTCTAATTTATTTAAATGACCCTGTAGCATATGTACTTTTAGAGAGAGTCTGCAACACATAGTTTTAAAGTTTTCTAACATGTTTTCAACTAGCTTTAGCTAATTTTCAACTTTGTTATTCCCTAAAGAAAACAGAGACTACTGCTTTAAAACGATTTCAACTTTTTTTTTTGGAAATTCTTCACTGGAATGTTTTTAAAAATTTGTCGTCCAACAAAACCAGCTTTGGCCTATGCTTCTGACAACTTTGGAAAACATTTTTTTTTTAAGAAAAGCTTCAGATTTTTCATCTAGCTTTATACGAATTGCTTCATAAGCTCTAACTTAATAAGTAAAGGCTTTGAGTTTTTTTAACTTGATTAAAAAAACTCACTACCGGATAGGGCTGAAATCTTTGATGTAACTCTATGTGTTGTTTCATGTGTTGTTTCATACAAAGTTTTGTAAGGTTTATATATTCTTCTATTACTTCTTTTCTATAGTTGTTTAATTCGAGTAAATCCTCAAGATATCCAAGGTTTGTGGAATTGGTACACTAGGAGATAATGAACAAACATCAAAGGAAATGAAAATTTCACCCTCTTGCAATTGAATATTCTTGACCTTATCAATGAAATCATTCGAATTTTTAACTGAAAAACTAGGCTGTGCAATGGGCAAACTTTCAAATTCCTTAGTCAACCATTTTACTTTTAGACAATCCAAAGGATAAAATTGTTCCAAATGAAAGGTCTGGGATTTACGAAATTAGTTGTAATGATTGTGATCGAAAATATGTTAGACAAACGAGACGATCAATTAACACCAGATTTAAAGAGCATATGGCTCATCTAAAATATGGAAGAACAGATAAGTCTAGTGTTGCACAACATGCTTTTGACAACAATCATAGAATAGATATTAGTAATTTAAGACTAGTTACAAATGTGACCAATAATAGACAGTTGGATGCATTTGAGAGCATAGAAATTGTAAAATGTAATAGTAGTATGAATAGCGACAAGGGACCTATACCGTATAGCCCGCTTTACGCGTTGCTTAGCAACCGATGATTGAAGCGTGATTAGTCACGCGTAAATTTCACGATGATATCATACCGTAGCCCGCTTTACGCGTTGCTTAGCAACCGATCATTGAAGCGTAATTAGTCACGCGTAAATTTCACGATGATATCATTAGTGACGTCACCATGAAAATAGTA
>CAXKVY010013248.1:0-25310 GCA_964058915.1 Tetropium fuscum
TCACAATAATACTAATTATAAAGTTAAAACATGGCAAGTAAGATATATACTATTCTACTAATTTAGTTAAATTAAATTATTTAAAGTAAAGTTTCTGGGCATATAAGTAATCTATACATATATATGAATAAAAATGTGTCTACAAAATTTTCAATATAATAAAAGCGCAAGATTGACTTTCACAAAAAACAACCCAGCAGCGGAAGACCCGCCACTATACAGACGCTCGTCACTTCTCACTGCAGATTAAGCAGATATTTTTTAACGTGAAATTTAAAATTCGATGCATTTAAAGATTTGAAATGCGATGGTAAACTATTGTATGTATTAACGGCGTTATAGGTAAAGCTTTTACGAAATGTGGTTGTTTTATATTTAGGAGTATTTAATAAATCTTTAAATCTTACGTTAACTGAGTGCAGTGTCCTCCTAAAAATTAATTTAACTTTAAGGTAACTAGGACTACCTGATTTTAATATAGAATGTGTGAAGCGTAATAAATGTAATTTCCTGCGATTCTCCATAGAAAGCCATTTAGTTTCTCTTAATTTTTGGGAAACATGGTCATATTTTCGCAAGTTATATAAAAATCTACAGCATGCATTTTGTATTTTTTGAAGTCTACTTCTATCAGCAGAATATAAACATGGACCGTACACAAAATCGCAATAGTTCAAAACTGATAACACAAGAGAATCAACTAATATTTTTTTAAGCTTAAAATTTAAAATATGCCTATTACTATATAACAATTTTAATGTGTAATAAGATCTCTGAATGAGTTTATTTACATGTGATGAAAATTGTAACTGTGAGTCGAATAATACACCTAAGTTTTTTGCAGAAGATTGAATTGTCAAAATTTCGTCATTAATTTTTACCTCTAATTTATTTTTTACGTAATCTACTTTCCTTTTATTTCCAAAAATTAAAACGCAACATTTATTCGGATTTAACGTCAAGTTGTGACTGAGGGACATTTGTAACACACGTTCCAGGTTTTCATTAATTACATTTTGAGCAGTGACAGCATCATCAACTAAAAAACTTTCATAAATCTGGGTATCATCAGCATACGCGTGCTTTTTAACGTTAATTGAATTTAAAATATCAGTTGTATATAGAATAAAGAATAGAGGACCCAAAATAGATCCCTGAGGGACTCCAGTAGCTAAATGGCAAGGTTGGGAAAGTTTATCGTGTATTTTGACTCGCTGCGTACGACCAGTCAGATAAGACTCCACCAGATTTACACCAATTTCATTGAATCCGTTATATTTTAATTTGGCACATAATAAAAGATGATTTATTGTGTCAAAAGCTTTTGAGTAGTCTAGTAGTACCATAGCTGTTACCTTTTGATTGTCACACGCAGTGATGATATCATCAGTAATATGTGCCAATGCCGATCCTGTACTATGACCTTGTCTGAAGCCAGATTGAAAAATAGATAAAACATTATTTTCATTTAAAAATGTGAGAATTTGTTCATACATTATTTTTTTCTAAAATTTTGCATATTGAAGGCAAGATACTAACTGGTCTCAAATCAGAAATTGTAAGTTGATTAATAATTTTTGGTAAAGGTACAACTATACCCTCCTTCCATATGTTGGGAAAATATCCACGTTCGATACAACAATTAATGGTATGTGTTACATACTTATCTATAAATGGACTACAATATTTTAGCATAGATGCACTAATTGCATCACTACCCCGGACATTTGACTTTAAACTATGTAGTATTGTATTAACCTGTTTGACACTTGCTAGCTTAAAATCAAAATTAGCGGTATTATATCTATTTGAGTTGTAAAATACTATTCGTTCTTTTCCATCATGTTTCTGAAGAAAAGCTGATGAAAAGTACTTATTTATCTCATCAGGATTTGCTAAATTTGCAGGAATTTCTCTAGAAGGTTTGTTTAAACTATTTGGTTAAGGCAGGGGGCAGCAGCAACAAAAAATATCCAGAAAGGTTAGTAGAATGTAAATTTAATGTTCAATAAAGGGTGTTTCATTAAAAATATCGAAGTAATTTGAGCCTGAAAATCACATTTCTTAGTAAGTACTTCCGGTAGTAAAGCCGGAAATGTATTTTTTATGACTTTATCAAATTTTACTCCCCAAAAAATTTAAATAACCGCAACATATTTGTTCCCACATTCATTTGTTCTATGTGAAAATGAAGTAATTTATCATTGATAGGTATAACATTTTCAACCGCCATTTTCACGAAAAATAGATATAGGGTATGCTACATGTTTTGGACCTAGAATGTTCTTGGAAATCTAAATTTATAATAATATATAGGGTGTTCCATTAAATATAACAAAGTGTATACTGTTTCCGGTTAAACCGGAAATGGAAATCAGATCTTGAGGCAATCAAACTGTGCACCGTTGTCAACCATACAACTTCCCAATTTTAAATGGATACATTTTTTTACAAGGAAGTTATAGGCTGGCTAGTAATATCGTAGGCACCCGGTATTTAAGTACATTTAGTCAAGTATATAAGTATATTATATTATTTAATATAACACTTGCATACAGTGAGGGATCCAGAGGGGAGCACAGGGCATCTCTGCCATTTTACAAATCGTCCACTTGAGGGTTCGAGGGCGAGTGAAACCGCTCTACAAATGTTTTATTTACGCATTCAATTTGAAGTTTGGGCCATATAGCCCACCAGGTTTGAAATATAGATTTAACTATTTTATTATACAGCTAATACAGCAACGTATACCTACGTCTTTTACAGTAGGTATGTTCTGTTTATTACCGTATATTACAGTATTAACAATGTACATGCTCGTTGTAAAGCGACCACAGCGTGCCATTTATGGACAGTGCTGTCTAGGCTCGTTACCTACTTTATAAGTTTATAATTTGCTGAAAAATGAAATATACTTTGTAGTGTAAGCGTGTAGAATTTAAATTGTTGGTTTTCTGCACCTCGAACTGTAAGTTGTTATTGTTAAGGTTTAATTTGAGTGTGGTAAGTAATTAAATTAATTTTTAGGTTAAATTTATAGAAGAATTTGGAACTTAGTAATAAGAACTGTTACTGTCACTATTTTCTGTTACTGTCTGTCATTTGTCAGACTACCAGTGAATATCACTATAATCAGTAATGGATAACAATAAAAAACGAAATAAACAAAAACAATCCAGTCTTATGAACTTTTTTGAGAAACAAAAACCTGATGAGTCCGGTGTTGACAATTCTGTCGTCGCCGCACAGTCACATCTACATTATTTGAGATTTCTGGTATTTTGAAAATCAATAAGAGTCTTATTTATGCAAATTTGGAGCAAAATAATTTTCTTATATTAATACAGAGTGAGTCATTTTAAAGTGTTAATCAGTTATTTTAATTATCAATTTTTTCAAAATAAATAACGTCGCGTTTAAGGTAGAAAGGGTTTCAGTGTAATTATGATGACGTGAGAGGTGCATTTACTTGTTAATAATATACATTATACAGGATGGTGGGATATACATGCATATTATATGGGATTTTTTTATTAATTATTATTGCTCGACCGAAACACAACAATTTTATTGTGAACATGGACTATTTTAGGTAGGCTTAGAATAATTATTCTTCCAAGTCAAACGTTACACAGGATAGGACATGAATTATAAAAATTGCACAAGAGTACACTGCATTTCCTTATTTCAAAAAATGTTGCTTAAAATTAAGAAAAGTTGCTTATAATAAATTAAAAGTTATGCCCGAATACCAGAGCATGAACTTGTGTAGTAATGCATATTAATTTTTTATAATTAATTTGAGGGAGGCCCAAAAAATCATTCGAAGAATGCGGTAAACGCGCAGAAAATTATAAAATTCGAAAACTGCGCCAAACAAACTCGCAGGCTCTTATTAATGCTGCCTCTTCTCGAGATACTCCTAAGTCTCCATCCTTCGATGTAGATACTGCTCTAGCGCTAATAACTCAAGCAAAATTATCTAAATATCAATATGAAATTTTAAGACAATCAGCCAAAGATATTGGTCACGATATATATATCCTAGTTATAAAAAAGTAATTCAATCAAAACAAAACTGTTATCCAAAAAATTTAGTTATCTCCGAGTCTTCAGCAAAAGTACCTCTTCAGGATTTGCTTGACCACACTGCAAAACGCATAATAGAAAGTAATATTCGCAGTAATGTGACACCAGAAGAACACCTTGTTTTACACACAAAGTGGGGATGTGATGGAGCACCAGGCCAAAGTGAATTTATGCAGAGGTTTGAAGAACCTGGCAGATCTGATGCTCACTTATTTATGACGTCTATTGTACCTTTGAAATTGAGTTTGCGTGAAAATATTCAAAATAATAAAGATGATGAAGTATGGAAAAATCCTCATCCTTCCTCAACCAGGTACTGCAGGGCAATTAAATTTGAATATGTCAAAGAAACTCCAGAAATTATCCAACAAGAAAAGTGTCATATGGACAATGAAATTGAAAATTGAAAATTGAAAAATTAAATTGAAATGAAACCGAAATTGAGATTAATGGTAGAACCATAAAAATTTACCACAGACTGTATTTTACCATAATTGACGGTAAAGTAGCCCAAATTGTGACAAATACTAGCTCGTCCAGTAATCGTGTAATATGTGGTGCCAAACCGTCCGAAATGTACAAGATATCTGTTATTTTGAAGAAGCCATGTAATGAAAAAGCCGTATGTCTCGGTATGTCTACTTTGCACGCCAGAATAAGATTCATGGAATATATTTTGCATTTGGGATATAACTTGGCATTTAAATCTTGGCGGACAACAAATATTACAAAACCCATCAAAGAAGAGACGAAGAAACAAATTCAAGGCCAATTCAAAGAACGTCTCGGTATACAGGTTGACGTTGTACGACAAGGGGCAGGCAATTCTAATACTGGAAATACTTCAAGACGTTTTTTTAATGACCCAAGTATAACAGCAGATATAACAGGGATTGATCAAAATTTGATACACAGACTTGCGATTATCCTGGAAGTGATTTGCAGTAATTTTCCAATCGATCCAGATAAATTTAACATATATACTAAAGAAACAGCTGAATTAGCAGTATCGTTATATCCGTGGTATAATATGCCTGCCACGGTACACAAAATTCCCCTTCATGGCAAGGATATAATTGAACATGCGGTTTTACCTATTGGAATTCTATCAGAAGAGGCACAAGAACATCGTAATAAGGATTACAAGTATTTCAGAAGCCATCATAGCAGAAAAATGTCTCGTATTGCTACTAATGAAGATGTCTTTCACATGATGCTGATATCGTCGGACCCATACATAACGTCATTAAGACCAAAAACCAAAGTAAATCATTTACCACTCAGCGAAGAGGCCGCAAATTTATTGAAATAACATCAGATAAAGCTAAATAATTTTATTTTTCACAGATCTTGTAACTTCTTGTAACTTCACAGATCTTGTAAAGATTCATATTTCTTCTTCAATTATTTCCGGAAGTATAGTCATATCTTTTTGCTTTCACTTGCACACTAATTGACATTGACTTCTCAAATATGCTTTTTAATTATGTCTGTACTTCTTGAGACCTTCTTGTTCGGGCATAGAATTGGGGACACCCTGTATAATAACAATTGCTTTTTATTAAACAGATTTGGCAGTTAGCGGGTCTATTCCACTATATTGGCCATTTCAACTTATTGACGATAAACTTTAATATATTAGGTACTATGATTTATTTTCATTTTTTCAAGACCAATAAAAGTTTATTCAATTTCAGGGTTAAAGTGGGATAAAAGCTGAAGTCGCAAGTAGTTGCAGCTGAATTTCGGAGGATAAGTAGTCTATAGTATTAGCTTCAATTGGGTGCTAATTATAGCTTGGAGCTCGGTGGAGCTTTTTCTGTAATTAAAAAAAAAACTTCTAAAAGCAGGAATTTTATGTGTTTCAGAGATACATATTATTCGAGGTTTCAATATAGAAAGAAACTTTCTGAGAATCTTGTGATGTCTTTTAAGAATGTTACCTTGATAGTATTTTGTAATAGTAGTTAATTAAACAAGTTGTAGATATAGTATAATTATATCTTGAACCCAAATTTGGTGAATTTTCGTAGTTAAAAAATTCTTAAGCTCTAGAGTTTTTTCTCACACTAAAAAAGTAATCAAAATCCAATAAATGATGTTAATAGATGATTACATTAGTACTCTCGAAATTATCAGTGTTCATTTGCTACAAAAATATCCTTTACGATTTGAGGTTTTTTCCTCATAAGGAACCACTGTGGGCCGTCTCCGCGGATATAGAACTCGAACACACTGCATCAGAAAACTTTTTAGAACGTTCGGCTTCAACTTCAAATGATACAAATGTTGTTTAATATGAATACGCAAAAGATATTGGCAATTATATTGCTATCACGCGTATACATTTTCTCATGAGGAGCGCTATAAAGTATTTTGTGATCCATGGTGCCCAACTGAAAACTATAGATTTCCTTGTGTTGCCAAGGAAACATCGTTTTTAAAATACATTGGATAAAGGAGTTTCCTTGGTTGTCCTACAGTCAAAAATTTGGTGGTTGTTTTTGTAGAATTTGCCTTCAGGGCAATAGGCAAAAACTAATACCAATCATTAATACAATAATATTTTGTGGCGTACAAAATATTGCTTTGAGAGGCCATAGAGATGACGGTTCTATTTTCTTGGATGAAGACAATGATAATGATACCAACCTATTAAATAAAGGCAATTTCAAGGCTTTGTTAAAATTTCGCGTCGATGCAGGAGACAAGAACCTTGAGGAACATTTGCGAACTGCTGGACATAATGCTACATATATTAACAAAACCAGCCAAAATGAAATAATAGAATGCTGTGGAGAAATTATTTGAAGTAAAATTGTGGAAAAAGTTAAAATTGCGCAGTTTTACAGTGTACTGGCAACACATATATTGGCATTTCCGAGCAGTTCTCATTTTCCGTTCGATATTTCGACCCAGAGAAGTGTACTGTTGAAGAAGGATTGCTTGGGTTTACAAAAGTTTCGAGTTTGACTGGGGAGAATGTGGCAAACACAATCGTAGACTTATTAAAAGCCGCAAATTTGGATAACGCATTCCTCCGCGGACAAGGCTCCGATGTACTCATTGTGCTAATCATAGGCTAAACCTAGTCTTAAACAAGGCAAGTACTGTACCCGTTATTCGAAATACAGTCGATATAATTACAAGCGTAAATAACTTTTTAAGAGAATCTGCCTTAAGATCACATTTGTTGTGCTCAAAAATCATAGAATTTCTGCCAACACAAAAAACAGTAAAAGCGAAAAAGATTTGTGAAGCTCGCTGGATTGAGAAACACGACGAAATTATACATTTTTTAGAAATATTGCCTGCAGTGGTATGTGTACTGGATGAGCTAAGTAGCAATAGTACTCAAGCCGCTAGCAAAGCTCAATCTCTCTCCGTAGCAGTATGTCAATTTCAATTTCCGTTAAGCTTACAAATTTTAAAGAAAAAAAATCAACCTTGACCACAGCAAAGGTATGGAAATGGCTGGATTCATAAAATCTGCTTTGACTAGAATTAGGGAAAATGCAGAATATGAATTTCAGATAATTTTTGACCAAACTAAAAGTATCGCTGAAAAAATAGATGTCGAAATAAGAATTCCTAGGATCACAAATGTTCAACAAAACCGTGCTCATTTGACCGATCCGATAGACTTTTTCTGTGTTAATATGTTTCTACCCTATCTGGATTATCTTATTACCGAATTAGATTCACGCTTCTCGAAAGACAATAATATTACGTATACAAAGTTGCGAAAAATTACTTCCAACTATTATTTCGAATATCACTCATCTGATGAAGATATACTTCAGCAGTCGGCAGATGCAGTCCGAAAATATGAATTCGATTTACCCTCCGGTATAGAAGCATTTCGTGGGGAATTGGCATTTTGGAGAGAATTTTGGATGGAAAAATCTGAAAAGGTTGATATGATCCAATGACAGCCTTTAAATTTGCCTCTCTATTTCTAAATATATATGAAAAATCCTTTGTGTATTAGGTATCTCTTACTACTGAAGCATCTGAAAGGTCATTTAGCAGCTTAAAAAGATTAAGACCCAGTTGAGGGCAACCATGGTCCAGGATAGATTAAATGGTCTGAGTTTGCTGAACATCAACAGAGTTTGCAAAAAAACATGCGCGAAAACATTAGTTGGAGTTTATATAAAAAACTGATAACTCTTCCTATATTCCTATTTCCTTCCTATTCTTCCTATAATTTATTAATGTTCTATACTCACTAGCTTTAAGCAGTTGTTTTTATTGATTAAATGATATGAGCAACAATATCTGTTTTTATCTGTTATGTTATTATACATTTGCGTGCCCCACATTTTTTCTGGATCCGCCACTGCTTGCATATTACTTCAGATACCTAGTGTGAACACCCGAATGAAATTATTGAGACAAATTTGATTTGAACTTGTAAATTGAATTAGCAATATTGTAAGAAAACAATTTTTTGAAAAACGAAAATTTATGCTACGGTAATTGCAACTTGTATTGAGGGAATGTATATCAAATAAATGGTTTACTTTATTGTTAATAATTTTATAGCACAGACATGCCCGGTGGATATAGTAAGGGTGTCAGTGGTTTCGATTTGGACTTTGGACGGACCCCACTGAAATAAAGTTTGAATGAGAGATCTTAACGTATATCGTAAGCTGTTAAAAAAGTTACGGTGAGCGAGATACGCGCCATGTTTTTTATGGCACAATAATTTTGGAAATTGTACTTTTTCACTCAATAATGGAGAAACTAATGATTTTAGAGAAAACATTTCAAACAAAAGTTGTTCAGCGGATGCTTCTACGTAAGGATTAAGCATTCAAAAGAATCTTTAAATTTTTTCACTGCGATATTTAGTTCCAACGATTTCTTAACTTTGGAAAATCGAAAGGTCATTGTATATGGTATATACACTACGCAACTTATTTAACGCACAACCAAAAAGTTAACTCAAATTTGACGTTATGTATTTTCGACAATTTTTGTTCGTTTTGGTCGATTTTTTTTCAAATTGTAGGTTTTTCTCTTAGGAATATCACTGTCTTAGTTGTTTTGGTAAAACGAATGATTTTGATATTATACCAGGTGTTATAAAAATGTTATGTTTTTTTCCGAAATTTCAAACCGTCCTGTGGGCTATACAAGGTATTGCAAGTTATTTCAATTATAGCCAATTTAAAGCCTCATGTTTTTTCTACATTTTCTTTTTTTATTCATTTGTTTATCTCTTTTACTTCATGAAATACACCGTTTTGAAACACCATATGCTTTTATTCACATGAAATGCATTTATCGGCCAACTGAAACAGCTAGCAAGCTATGGAAATCGAAGATTACACGTCATAAACTGACAACTGTGTCATTAGTTTTTTGTTGACAGTCCAGCAATAATTAGTGAATAATGGAACGCCAAACCAGAAATTTAACTCGTGATGAATGTGTTGAGGCAGCTACATTACATGGTGAAGGGTGGAGTTACAACCACATAGCTGGAAGGTTGGGAGTGTCTCACACAACTATAGCGAGAGCAATTCAAAGGTACGCGGAAACAGGAGAACATTCCAGATGGGCCAGTCAAGGTAGATCTCGTGTTACCTCTGCTATCCAGGATCGCTTTTTAAGAGTAAATGCTGTAAGACTACGATTTATAACTGCAACACATTTAAGAGCACAACGTCAAGACGCAGGTGGTCCACTCATATGCGTTCAAACTGTACGTTCAAACTGTACGCATTAACAGTAGATCATCGAAGAGCCAGATTGAATTTTGCCAATGAGCATGTTAATTGGATGGAAGCAGATTGGGAACGTATTCTTTGGACTGATGAGTCAAGGTTCAGTTTGTATAATTGTGACAGACGTAATCACGTCTACCGAAGACCCGATGAGCGATACAGTCAATGCAATTTTTTCACACAACTTTATATGGAGGTGGATACGTCATGGTGTGGGGCGGAATATCTTTGACTGGGCGAACGGACTTGGTAACTGTGAATGGAAATCTCAATTCTGACAGATACATCACAGACATTCTTGAAGCACATGTTTTGCCTTATGCCCCCTATATAGGACCCAATTTTTTACTTATGCAAGACAATGCGCGTCCCCACACGAGTCTTATCCTGAGAAATTATCTTGAAGAAGTAGGAATTGATCACATAGACTGGCCAGCCCGTAGCCCCGACCTTAACCCCATTGAACATGTTTGGGATTTTATCGGTCGGCGGTTACGAAGTGAGGGACGACAACCCCAAAATTTACAAGAATTGGAAGGACGCCTAGTCGAATTATGGAATGGCCTAGATCAGAACCTAATCAGAACTTTGGTTTTAAGTATGAACCAAAGATGTCGGGAGGTCATTCGCGGAAGGGGTGGAAACACCAGATACTAATTCTCTATTTACTTTTGTTTTGTTTCCTGTTATTCGTTGTTTTATTGATTAAAGCAATCCATTTTTCTAGGTATGTTTTTTGAGTTTTTGTCCTTTTAAGACCTTTTCTCTTCTAAAACACCTTGCATCTCTCAATAAATTATAAGATATCAAGGAAAACAGAACGCAAAATGAGGCATAGAACCAGTATAATGAGTAATAAATAATGAGCACTTGACAAAAAAGGAAGTTAATAAATTTAATAAAAATCACGTCAACTCAAAAATTGGATATTTTATGAAGTAACAGATATAAACAAATGAATAAAAAAAGAAAATGTAGAAAAAACATGAGGCTATAATTGCAATAACTTGCAATACCTTGTATAGTCCACAGGACGTTTTGAAATTTCGGAAAAAAAATGGTGCCGAATGGCGAAAAAAAATGGTGCCGAAAATGTGGAAGTGTGCCACTGATACTACAAGCCTACGAATTCTTTATTCCGCAAAATAACATTTCTCACGACTACCTTAAGGTTGTGACTCTGAGGGCAGGTGACCAGAAGGTGTTGGCATGCACTTTATCGGTCCATAAGCTGGAGACGCCATCCAGGGATATGCTATTGCTATCAAGTGAGTAAGCCATCATCAGTTTTGTATTCCAACATGTATTGTGCTTTTAATATGTCAAATTATACCTAAAATGCACACTACAGTAACTTAGGTGCAATTGGAACATGAATTTACTGATAAACACGATAGGCATTCGAAAATAGCCGATGAATTTACGAGATTAAACATCACCAAGTGCTCAGGCAAAGATCCCAATTCAGCATCGTGTTGCAGTTAAAGTTTCTTGGCTCCACATCATGTTATGTGCTGTTTGATAAATACGATAAAATTTAGGAAAAACAATTCTGATTTCGTTGAAATAGGGGTATTATATAGCCATTAGAATGGATTCACATAACATTTTTTTGAATTCATGTAAAAATCAGTGCAATCGAATGCATTTTGTTACACATCTCTAAATTGAAAATTGACAAAATTACGGTCCTTAGTTACGGGTTTTTCGTATTTTGGATATGAAAAAGTCATGCAAAAATGGGCATGCTGTAAGATACTGTTATTACCTACCTATTGCAGTAATTTTCATCAAGATCGGTACGCTGTGACCGGCTGGGGAGCGTTCCGAAATTTCAACAGTGATGCAATAGGTCGCCATATTAAAATTTTTCAATCGGACGCAGCACATCGGGCGTTAAACCATTAGAATTAGAAATAATTACATAGCCATTAGAATGGCTATGTAAAACTCCAATTTCAACGAATCAAAAATATTCCCTATATTTTATCGTATTTTAATTTTTTCGCATTTTTTAACTTTGGCACTTTGGAGCATTGTAGCGAAAAAAATTTTGCGATTATTTTATATACTTAATCCTTACGTAGAATCATGTGCTAAGCATTGTTGGAAACTTTTTTCTATATAATCATAACTATTTCCATTGTTGAGAGAAGAGTATATAAAGTCAAAGCTGTGACAAAATGAAAACATAATAAGAAAAAATCAAAGGGCCGTTCGATGGTGTCAACAAGGGAGATTTTGTAGATTATTCCCCGCTATAAGCATCAGGCTACATCAGGCTACAACTGCAGACGCAACAACAAACGGGTGACCACTGGGGGAGATATAATTGTATTTATTAAACCCTTAAATCATTAATTGAAGGTTAGTAGCCCTGGCTAGTGGCTAAGGTTAGTGGCACGAAACAGCGATAAATCTCGAGGAGCATTTTTGTTTTATTTTAGCAGCATTTTTATTGCGTTTTCAAGTGACAGAAATTTAAAATCATCAGCTTGATTTACTTTCATCCTGACGTCACTCGTATTAGGCGTCATTATGTGCCAAAATAAACATACTTAGATAACACGGTATCAATCGAGACTCATTCAATCATTGAATCCCTAGAATTGGCGTGAATCAGAATTTTTTAAACGAAACAGATTTAGGGGACACTGCGACACGTTTATTTACAGAAATCCCAAAATAACTATCACGATTTTATAAATTTTACTGCTTTTTAAAACTCTTGCTTATTTATTTTTCTATGTTTTATCCCACCCAAACACTATTTTTGCCTTACTGATTTTCCAAACATCTAATTAACCGCTCGTCGACATTGAAGTTGCCAGTGGCGGTTCGTGACTAAAGCATCAGGTAGGGCAGACAAATTTAATATTGATATTAAATTTGGTCCGCGAACCATTCAAGGTCACGCGTTTTCCTGGCACTTCAGAATTTCAATGAAAAATCCATTTACAAAAAATTACAGGGTTTCACAAAATGATTTTTGGAAAAAGTATCAAACTTTTTTGAAATAATATTTATTCACGAATTACTGATTGAATAAATTAAATGTATTCACTGAATTACTAAATTGTTAAATATCTTTTATAAACCAATAGGTATTTCGTTTGTCGAATTTACGATCAATGATTCAACGAATTTTAATTTTCCCTGCCGTATTTCGGATTTTTTATTTAACTCTAGTTTGTCAATTTACTTTTGGTGTGTTTGAAAAAAAGAACAGCTCGTAGGTATCAGAACGTTCAAAAAAATCACTTACCAAAATCACCAAAATCACTTACCAAAATCACGTATCAAAAAAATCACTTCGGATACAACTACACTGCGCAACTTATTTAACGCACAACCAAAAAGTTAACTCAAATTTGACGTTATGTATTTTCCACAATTTTTGTTCGTTTTGGACGATTTTTTTTTCAAATTGTAGGTTTTTCTCTTAGGAATATCACTGTCTTAGTTGTTTTGGTAAAACGAATGATTTTGATATTATACTAGGTGCTATAAAAATGTTATGTTTTTTTCCGAAATTTCAAAACGTCCTGTGGGCTATGCAAGGTATTGCAAGTTATTGCACTTATAGCCAATTTAAAGCCTCATGTTTTTTCTACATTTTCTTTTTTTATTCATTTGTTTATCTCTGTTACTTCATAAAATATCCAATTTTTGAGTTGTCGTGATTTTTATTAAATTTATTAACTTTCTTTTTTGTCAAGTGCTCATTATTTATTACTCATTATACTGGTTCAATGCCTCATTTTGCGTTCTGTTTTCCTTGATATCTTATAATTTATTGAGAGATGCAAGGTGTTTTAGAAGAGAAAAAGGTCTTAAAAGGACAAAAACTCAAAAAACATACCTAGAAAAATGTATTGCTTTAATCAATAAAACAACGAATAACAGGAAACAAAACAAAAGTAAATAGAGAATTAGTATCTGGTGTTTCCACCCCTTCCGCGAATGACCTCCCGACATCTTTGGTTCATACTTAAAACCAAAGTTCTGATTAGGTTCTGATCTAGGCGATTCCATAATTCGACTAGGCGTCCTTCCAATTCTTGTAAATTTTGGGGTTGTCCCTCACTTCGTAACCGCCGACCGATAAAATCTCAAACATGTTCAATGGGGTTAAGGTCGGGGCTACGGGCTGGCCAGTCTATGTGATCAATTCCTACTTCTTCAAGATAATTTCTCACGATAAGACTCGTGTGGAGACGCGCATTGTCTTGCATAAGTAAAAAATTGGGTCCTATATAGGGGGCATAAGGCAAAACATGTGCTTCAAGAATGTCTGTGATGTATCTGTCAGAATTGAGATTTCCATTCACAGTTACCAAGTCCGTTCGCCCAGTCAAATATATTCCGCCCCACACCATGACGGATCCACCTCCATATAAAGTTGTGTGCAAAAAATTGCATTGACTGTATCGCTCATCGGGTCTTCGGTAGACGCGATTACGTCTGTCACAATTATACAAAGTGAACCTTGACTCATCAGTCCAAAGAATACGTTCCCAATTTGCTTCCATCCAATTACCATGCTCATTGGCAAAATTCCATCTGGCTCTTCGATGATCTACTGTTAATGCGGGTCCTCGAGCAGCAATCCTGGGTCTTAAATTTGCCTCCCTCAGTCGTCGGCGTACAGTTTGAACGCATATGAGTGGACCACCTGCGTCTTGAAGTTGTGCTCTTAAATGTGTTGCAGTTATAAATCGTTGTCTTACAGCATTTACTCTTAAAAAGCGATCCTGGATAGCAGAGGTAACACGAGATCTACCTTGACCGGCCCATCTGGAATGTTCTCCTGTTTCCGCGTACCTTTGAATTGCTCTCGCTATAGTTGTGTGAGACACTCCCAACCTTCCAGCTATGCGGTTGTAACTCCACCCTTCACCATGTCATGTAGCTGCCTCAACACACTCATCACGAGTTAAATTTCTGGTTTGGCGTTCCATTATTCACTAATTATTGCTGGACTGTCAACAAAAAACTAATGACACAGTTGTCAGTTTATGACGTATAATCTTCGATTTCCATAGCTTGCTAGCTGTTTGAGTTGTCCGATAAATGATTTCATGTGAATAAAAGCATATGGTGTTTCAAAACGGTGTATTTCATGAAGTAACAGAGATAAACAAATGAATTAAAAAAGAAAATGTAGAAAAAACATGAGGCTTTAAATTGGCAATAACTTGCAATACCTTGTATAGCCGACAGGACGTTTTGAAATTTCGGAAAAAAACGTAACATTTTTATAGCACCTGGTATAATATCAAAATCATTCGTTTTACCAAAACAACTAAGACAGTGATATTCCTAAGAGAAAAACCTACAATTTGAAAAAAAAATCGACCAAAACGAACAAAAATTGTCGAAAATACATAACGTCAAATTTGAGTTAACTTTTTGGTTGTGCGTTAAATAAGTTGCGCAGTGTACATTAATACTTTCAATTAAATAATTTTTAATGGTTTTCGACAGACCACTAAAAACACTAGATTCCAAAAAACATCCAAAAATTCTTTGAATTTATTATCATATTTGGAAAGTAGACTTGCAAGCTGGCTGGGAATAAATGTTTTATCATCAAAATCTAAACTGCAAATTACAACGCAAAAAATTACAAAATGCGAATATTACGAATAGGATAAGAAATATTTAAATATGTAAGGTAAGTAGGTACCTAATAAAATCACGTCAATTTTAATAAATATTAAATACCGTGGCTCTAATACTAGATCAAATTTTAAATCCCGTGTACAATTTAGTGGTAATTATAATAATAAAGTTTTTATTGTTATAATTACGTATCACTTCAATTGTAGGGATTTAAAATTTCATCTAGAACCGCGGTATTTAATATTTATTATTAAGTTTTAAGACAAAAATTATTAGTTCAGCAAATAGTTACTTTGCCGCTTCAGAAAAGTGACGGTCGACCGGCGCAGGTCAGCCTACGGGCAAGTCCATCTCAGGTTGTCTGAGGCTGGATACAACCTAGGCATACGTTTACCGTTTCGTTCGCACAATCGTCGCCGCGTATACCTCGAACGTATATCGCGAATTAATACAGGCCTGCTCGTCATCTACGGGCTTGCCCATAGCGATGATAGCAGCTTTCCCTCGCGCTATGGGAAAACATACCGTACCTATAGTTTCGGGTGCGTAACGCGCAAAATTTAAATCGGAATGTGATTACTGATTAATAATATACTTTTTACTTTTTATTTATAATCTTACTTAAGACTTTTCAAAATCTGTTATGCTATTGTGCTAAAACATATTGAACATTCTACATGATAATTGAAACATTTTTTGAATATTGTTTTTTCTTTTATATTTATACCTTAAATCCTAGGGGTGGGCCCACCCTGCCCACCTCGAGGAGCCGCCACTGAAAGTTGCTACCTAGAAATTCACATTCGAATATTAGAAACAATTATCATCTATACATATTTCTGGTATTGCGGAATATTAATGAGATGCCAAGGTTGCTGAGCTGCCGTTGTATATAGGACGACGCGACGTGTGTCAAAAATGGACATAAAAATTTAGTATCTGAAAAAGATTATAACCGGTTTAGTGAGATCACAATTAATTAATGATAGCAGCAATAATTCAGCTTAATTTCGCATTTAAATTCGTCTAGTTCACATGGTTTGTTTATACTGAATAATTCATTTCGCATCTGGCGTAGAATGATTTATTATTTTCATTCATAAATTTACGCACTATAAGTATTACGACTTACGACATATTTTACGAGTAATGACAGTGAAACAGCAATGTTTGTTAAATATAACGTGGTTGAAATTTTTTTTTAAATACCTACTCTTACTTTAAAATTATATTTTGAGATTTAGATTTTGAAATTCTCGAATTTAATCATGAACTTGCTTTATTTGTCGTTGCTTTGCATATAAAAAACATTCAAAAATATAGCAGCATGATCACCCAGGCCGAGGAACGAGGAGGTCACCGAAAAAGCAAACTGAAAAGCTTAACTACCATACGTGAAAGAAACTACAGACAGCAACATTCCACAAAAACATAAAATAGACACAATTTTCAAAACTAACAGGAAAATATGCAATGTTCCTCGAAATGGCAAGCAACAGATTCCCCTAGAAACCCAAGGAGTATTATAAAATACCATGTTTTGACTACAATAAGTCGTACTCTGGCGGCCATTTGAAAGTGCACGACTCTTATACCAGATTTCGTTCATTGACATTCACAATTGTCTAATTATTACTTATCAAAATAAAAAAGTGTATTATTATTTTATCAAAAAAATTCCAAATTAACAAAGGACGTCCCAAAAATGTTCAAAATAAACTAAATTATAAAAATGAAGCAACTTAAACCGCGACTTTAAGGGCCAAGCTAGCACGTTTATGTTGTGTTCATTAATCCAGTTAGTTACAATTCTTGATGTATGAATTGAGCAATTATCTTGCTGGAAAATAAAATTCTGAGGATACAACATAGTGACGGACGGCAGCATAATATTGTCCAATATGCGTATGTAACTCTGTCCGATAAGGCGCTCTCCTATCCTCCAGCAAACACCGGGACCTAGGGATCTTATCCATGCCCAAACATTGATGGAAAAACGTCTACTCCGGTCGGTAGGTTTAATATACCTCTCTTCATACTTCGAATTCTGAGGTCAATAGACGTGGATTGAACCATCATGACATGACTGAAAGACCTTTTCGCCGGAAAATAACCTGAAATATCCTAAAAATTCTGAAATCAGTCGAAACTGATTTCAGAAGCAGCCCTTATGGAGAAGAATCTAAAGATAGCAGATGTGCCTCTGCCAAAATGCCATTCAACAATAATAGCGAAGATACATGCTAGAAGTGTTTAGGTTAAGGAAAGTTAACCTCTGAGGTATCCTCATAGATAGATAGTAGGGTTTCAGGTTCTATTCCGGGATCTCATTTTGCCTACTCCCCAGACAATGGGGAAATTAATGATTTCCAAACAATCGGCAGTAGAGGACTGTCGTCCCTCTTATCCACACAACTAGAACGCCTCTCGATTTCAATCGCTTCGCAGATTTTAGTAGAGTAGATGATTGCTATTATCTTTGTGTTGTCGGAGTCTATGTTTCGTCCTGTTTGGTAGGCGATGTTAAGGATGAGGTGAGATCTGATCTGCTAACTGCAAGACGGTGTTCGTAGACTCTATGGTTAATGCGTTCGTTGGTTTGACCAATGTAAGTCTGGGAACAGTCTGGGCGTGGTATTTCGTATACACCATGAGAATCATATAGGACTGGATCTTTGGGAATTTTCATTAGGTTGGAAATTGTCTGTTAGATAATAAAAATGATCTTTATGTTCTTGGTTTTGAGGCTTCTAGAGATTTAATCTGTGACATCTTTCATGTACCGGTAGGAAAGCGTTCTGTTGGTGAGATATCGCATTAAAGCATTATTTGTTATTGTATATAAAGTAGAACTAGTTCACGCGTTGTAAACATATCCAGTAAAATTGCCAACTAAGACATTCTTCAGGTCAAGGCCGACTTAATGCAACTATTGTGGATATATACATACTGACCGAGTCAACGTTATATAAGGCGGAAACTAGGTCACCCGTATACATTCATTCTAAGACATTCATCCTAAGACATTCATTCTAAGACATTCTGCACATTATACATTATGTGCTGTGTTACTATCAAATACTTCCATAGCAAACTTGATGGAAGGCTGTATGCTGTTCAAGTGGGATAGGAAGTGATTCAGGGAATCCCTACCATGTGGCCAAATAACGAGGATATCATCAACGTTTCTTAACAAACATGTGGGTTTTAATTGTGAGGAGGTAAAAGCTTTGGTTTCGAAATTATCCTCGAAGATATAGGCTATGACGGGAGATAGAGGTGATCCCATTGGCGCTCCGTTTATCTGTCTGTAAAACTTATTTTGGAAGAGAAAATATATGTTGGATAGCCAATGTTATAGAAGTGATATGATGCTAGGATTTCTAGGAGAAATATGGTGCTTGGTTTAAGCATGTTGAGAGTGTCTGAAAGTGCTATATTGGTGATCGAGTGAATACGACAAGAATGTCGTACTTTGATGTTGGATAATTTCGCAGGTTTCGGTCGGATTTGTTAATGAGCGTTTTGATTTTCTTTTCTAGGTACGTGGTTGAGTCGTTTGGAATAAGTTGGTAGTCTCTTGTGTTTAGTAAGTTGTTTATTTTGTTTAGGTCGTCCATAGTATTAATATAACTGTTGTATTCCCTTTGTCTGCAGAAATAATACTAAGGTCATTGTTATTGTGGACGTCTTTATTAGTTAGTTGTCGTTCAATAGAGTTGGAAGGAGGGGGTTTAGCAGTAAGTATTGTTACCGCACTGTACTCTCTTTTCATTTTGACAAGTGCGAAAGCCTTGCAGAACATTTCATATAATATATATATATATATATATATATATATATATATATATATATATATATATATATATATATATATATATATATATATATATATATATACACATATATATATATATATATATATATATATATATATATATATATATATATATATATATATATATATATATATATATATATATATATATATATATATATATATATATATATATATATATATATATATATATATATATATATATATATATATATATATATATATATATATATATATATATATATATATATATATATATATATATATATATATATATATATATACACTCCCCGGCACAAAATTCCGTCACCCTAAAATTTTGCCCAATTTTGATGTTTTATAACTTTTTTTATTTTTCATCTGATTTTCATAAATTTTTTACCAGTCTGTAGATCAGTTCATTGTGTGTCTTTTTAATTATTGTAACAAGTCATATTTTTCGTCCAGGCAATATTATACAGGGGTAAATCAAAGTGTTGTTTTTTGTCGTAAACTCAAAACACCCTGTGGAAAAATTGAGGCGAATAATTTTGTTTACAAACTGTTTGCTGCCATCTTAGACGTATTGTAAACATTTTGTTTTTTGATTCATCCCATTATCTCATTTCTTCTGCGAGCAGCAAAATTTTAAATGAAACGCTGATTTCAAGCATATTTTTATTAACAAAAACATCCACTAGGTATATCACAAAATTAATTAACAAAGACAAATTTTAATAACGTGTCCTCCTCTCGCAGCAATGACAGCTTGCATTCTTCGTGGCATCGAATTAATAAGATTACTTATTCTGTCTTGAGGAATAGCCTGATATTCTTCTGTCAGCGCCAGCCGTAAGTCTTGCAAGGTTAGTGGTTGCACAGGACGGCGACGGAGTGCTCTTTTAAGAACATCCCAAATATGTTCGATTGGGTTGAGATCCAGGCTACATGCGGGCCAGTCCAATCTTGGAAGTCCAACCTCATCCAGATATTCGCTCACTACCCGTGCAACGTGAGGTCTAGCATTATCATGCATTAATGTAAATTGGTTCCCAATGAAAGGAGCAAATGGAACAACAATTTCTTGGAGGATTTCCTCAATGTAACGGTGGGCGGTTAGTGCTCCATTTTCAACAAATACAAGGTCAGTACGTGCATCGGTAGAAATACCCGCCCAAACCATGACTGAACCACCGTAATATTGCAGTCGCTCAGATATGGTGCAGTCTGCATATCTTTCATTTCTACGTCTGTATACCCGTTCATGACCATCCGGCGACCTTAAACAAACCCTGGATTCATCTGTGAATAGTACGTTTCCCCACTGTTCTACAGTCCAGTCAGCATGCGCTCTTGCAAATCTCAGTCGGTGTTGTCGATGCCGAGGAAGCAATTTTGGACATACTGCTGGCCTTCGTGAATGCAATCCTGCTTCTAACAATCTTCTACGTATCGTTCTTTCACTTACACTTACTCGACGTACCATTTGCAAGTCATTTTTTAGATACACAGCAGTATCTTCGATCTCTTAAAGAACTCATAATGACAAAGTGATCATCAGCTTGAGTGGTCATTCTCCTTCTGCCAGAGCCTTGCCGCCTAATAAAGTTTCCCGTCTGTAGATACCTATTCCAAACATCACAAACTGTAGACCGCGCAATTCCCAGAGTACGGGAGACATAACTCTTATTGCGGCCATCCTCTATTAAGGCAACAATTCTACCTACTTCTGCTGTAGTTACCATGATGACAACACACTAAATTAACTGTACTGTCAAATATTCTGTCACAATAACCGCGTATTTAGCCAACGTCGATGTTTTTTAATTAAAAATGATAAAATTAACAGCGTTTCATTTAAAATTTTGCTGCTCGCAGAAGAAATGAGATAATGGGATGAATCAAAAAACAAAATGTTTACAATACGTCTAAGATGGCAGCAAACAGTTTGTAAACAAAATTATTCGCCTCAATTTTTCCACAGGGTGTTTTGAGTTTACGACAAAAAACAACAGTTTGATTTACCCCTGTATAATATTGCCTGGACGAAAAATATGACTTATTACAATAATTAAAAAGACACACAATGAATTGATCTACAGACTGGTGAAAAATTTATGAAAATCAGATGAAAAATAAAAAAGTTATAAAACATCAAAATTGGGCAAAATTTTAGGGTGACGGAATTTTGTGCCGGGGAGTGTATATATAGTGAGAAAAGTGAGAAAATAACCCTAATATAATCCATAAACGCATAAAATCATGAAGTACCTACCTACAAAGTAAACAAACCAAACCGTATGCAACAGACAGAGACGCTGTGGGAGAAAATTTACATGCCTAGTTAAACAAAGACAGAGCATATCACCCCATGGTCAACTACACGCTAATTGGTGAAGCCGTATTTTATTGATAACTAAATTAAAAATCGCCAGAAAAAACAATCGATAATATTAATAGTTTCGACATATCATATTATGATTTATCAAATACACTGGCGGACCAAATTAACGTAACACAAAAAATTTTGCCCAACTTTGGAATACACTATTTTTTGAACCCGTTGCCTAATTTAGATCATCTTTTTTTTTAAATTGTACGAAATTTTGTAGTGAATTCGCTGAACCTTTTAAATTTGTTGTTTAAACAAAAAATTACAAAATTACAATTGGTTACAAATTACAATTAAAGAAATTTGGTAGAAAATTAAAAGTAAAGTAAAAACAATGAAAATTAATAAGTTGTCACCTTGTTGGATCAAGGTAGAAGAAATCTTAACCATGATGATTGTATTAAAGCAGTGACATTAATAAACGAAGGGTTGAGTATGCGGATAGTAGCTGATAGACTAGGAGTTTCTGTTTCAACCATATCAAGAGTCGTACAGCGCTTCCGAGGAACACAGAGTTATGACAGGCGGCGAGGACAAGGAAGACCTCGTGTTACGAGAGCGATTCAAGATCGTTTTATTAGGGTTCGCGTTCTACGAGAACGATTTGTTACTAGCACAAACTTTCAGGCACAGCTAAGTACCGTCCATGATGTTGAAGTTAGTGCTAAGACAGTAATAAGAAGACTCAAAGAAAGTAATCTTCATATACGAAATCCAGCTACAGGACTCACTCTTAATGCAGAGCACAGAAGAGCTAGGTTACAATTTGCTAGGGAGCATTTAGAGTGGAATATTGAAGACTGGGGAAGAGTGCTATTTACTGATGAATCTAGATTTTGCCTCTACAGTTTGCGTCTACAAAGAGTTATAAGAAAGCCAAATGAACGTTACGCACAATGTAACATACGTCAAACCACTCTCTTCAATGGAGGTTCCGTGATGGTGTGGAGAGGAATTTCATTAAATGCACGTACAGAATTGTTACCAGTACATGGAGACGCACTAAATAGCCAAAGGTACATTAGAGAAATTTTATCAGAACATGTTGTCCCATTCGCATCTTACATCGGTGACAATTTATTGTTAATGCAAGACCTCATGTTGCTCATATTGTCGATGGGTATCTCGAGGAACTAGGTGTTGAACTAAATTGGCCAGCACGAAGTCCTAATATCAATCCTATTGAGCATATATGGGATGTACTCGGTAGGCAGTTGAGAAAAACACGACCACCCCCTATGACCCAATTGTGGAACGCTTTGGACCAGGAGGAAATTAGGCGATTACTATTAAGCTTTATGTCCAAATTCTGCCAAAAATCCGCTGAAATACTGAGTTTCCTTGTATGTTACAATGGATATAGACAAGATTAAATCAAGATAATAATATGTAAATTGTATGTGCTTAATTCTGTAATTTCTATTGAATGCAGCAACAAAATTATTATATAAATAGTACCTATGCAGATCTGCCGCTGTCGTCATACTGTTCTAAACATAACATTTGCACATTAACATTAAAGAACGTAAAATGTACGTGAGAAATTAACGTGGATAATAAATGATACAACTAACCAATAGTATTCTGAGATCGGTTCATGGAAAATGACGCCGATCGGTCCGAAAATAAATGCGTAGTTCCGCTGAAAGACATCGCAAATTTGCCAAAAATGCCAGGGAAAAGTGTGCGGCAGTATAAAAAGTACCTACTTCGCATAATCTACAAGGTAAATTTAACGGCTTTTGTTTTTATGGTGGTCATTAAATTTAACAGTAAATTGGATATGCAATTTAAAAAACAATAACCCATACACATACACCTCGATATCTAGACTCTAATATCAAAATGTTGCGCGTCGTGTAAAACACTTTGTCCCACGTATGATTGGAGTGATAAGCAGGCTTATCTATGCCTATCAGGGCATCTAGTTCCGATATTATTAGTGTTATTTGTTTTTCGGACCGTATAATAATAATTATACTATGGCTAGATAACAAAGAATTACTTCAAAATAAGTAGAAACCCTCGTGAGCGGAATAGCGCTAAAGTAGGGCATAAGTATTACAACGCCGCAGGTTCGGTTTACACTTATTTAAGAACCAGATCGATGAAGTAACGCTTGTATGTATAATAATATGGAATAAGTTTTACCTACCATGGTAACGTAAACACATAACCAGTAGCGCTACCGTGAGGGAGGAGTCTCAGACTCGCTCGCTTCAGGAATTTTACTTCAATGTCTTTTAGTTTAATGGTTACCAATCGCATAAACAGTAAACCTAAAATAATTTCTCATTTCTTTACTTTAAAACACCTAATAACATCCGCCCATAGAGCCAAAAATCCCGTGTCGATTGGATGCTCAGCCAATTTTTAAAAAAACCCAGAGCACGTTGCTAGAACGGCCCAGAGTCTGGACTATGCTGTCATATATTTGTTCAAGGACTCCGGAATACGCATCACAATATGCATATGGGATCTCCATACGGCGTTACCGGTGAACCTTCTAAACGTGGGAAAGGTATTCCAGAAGGTGAAACGCAGTCACCTGACTAACCGGAAAATACTCAGGAAAATCGCCCGCTGGAAGGACGCAAGCCAGAGAAACGAATTAAGCGCTAAGGAGGTCAGAGTCCTTAGAGATTATGTGGTGGAATATGACGTCCTCTATTTCCGCTCTAACCAGGAAAAACGGTTAGTAGTCCCATAAAACTCCCACCAAACATAGTATATGCCTATCACGAAGAATCCCATCCCGTGGTAACCGAAACTGTCAGAAAAATCGGTCAAAACTTCGTACATCGCACAATGCTGGAGAAAGTTACGACTACGGCAAGTTACGTCCGGCAATACGTGAAAGGTATCGAGTCTGTGCGGTAGTTAAAAACCACCCCCGATAACTGATAGAACTCCACAGTTCGCTTTCCAGATGTTGAGCTTCGACATATTCGGACCGTACTCTCGCACTACATAGAACAACCGTTTTATCATCCTCATAGCATATGTGCTATTCAAGTGGGTAGCTCTCACCCCATGTACGACGCTCGCACCAAAGCCGGAAAATCACAAGCTATAATATCGGATCAGGGCTCCCGGTTCATCGCCCATGAATACACGACCTGGTGTCATAGGAACAGAATGCCGGGTACAGAAGGTGAAAACAACGCTCCGGATCCTCATGGTAGAAAAGTCCCAAGATACCTGGAACCGATATACCTTCCAGGTACTGCCCATCTTGCATCGCCGCCTAAATGCTGCCACAGGGTTTACACAATCTTAGCTTAGATTGTGTAAACCGTCCTTGGACGACTCGCCGATATAAAAGCGATACGGGCAAGGTTTTTGACGTTTAAAGCTATTATTATTTAAAGTAAAAGCAAAAGTGAAGACATTTAAAATCAGCGTTAAATTCTCTACAAATTGTACTTGAGAGTTTCTCATGTTCTATGATGAATTTTCCGTTAAAAGTAAATAACTTAATAAATTCATGGAGTAAGTTATAAATATTGTTGGGAAAATGAAGATTGGTGATATAAAAAAAATTGTAAGTAATATAAGTTTAGAATAAAACGTGGTTTTAAAAGAGAATGGACGTACAACGTCCGTGTGAAATTTAGTTCAAAAGCCATACCCTCGTATGGCTTTTACC
>CAXKVY010013249.1:0-14637 GCA_964058915.1 Tetropium fuscum
TTTTGTAGTTTTTTATATTCAAATTTTTATAAATAATATATGAGCCTTATATGTTTTATTAACAAAAATAATTTTATTAACAAAAAACAAACAGTTTTTTCATTTAAAATTTTATTACTTAATTACTTCTAAATACCATACCAATTGGAAAACCTTTGTAATTAGCGTATTTGCGTTTGCCCTCTAGCATGACTCATAAAACATGATTTGCTTTATTTCGACTGAGGCCCCCTCTAAAAATATATGGCCATAAAGTGGCCCCCTCTACCATTGTTTTCTAAATACATCCCTATCTATAAAATCTAAAAAATATAAAATTGTAAATAACTTCCCACTCTAGTAAAGTTCTGATGAAATATTATTTTTCATTTATTGGTTTTTTTACACCTTGTAGAAATATCTCATGGTTATAAAAACTGTCACAAACTGTCATTTTATTAGTAAAAATCTAAATTCTTCCATAGAGAAAACAAATAAAAACAATTTGTTATCCTGACTTTAGAGGGCTGTAACTTTGAGGGGAAGGGATTTTGGAAGAGAATATATAAATACCACCTTAATTTTTGCTGAAGGGGTGAATACCCCTTAAAATCGCCGCATCAATTTAGAAACACCATGTATATAAAAAACATCTGAAAGAAGATACACATATGGCTGTATGTACTTGTGAATTGCTACAATCCAACTTTTACAACAGAGTGGCGCAGTGACAGAATCCAATCCACCAACTATAAGAACATGAATGGCACCATCGGAAACGGTGGACTGCACTAGTTTTGGTAAATTTCAAAGCATTGATTTAATATATACAGGAGCAGGAGACGAAATGATGGTTTATTGTATTGTAAAAATTCGAGTGGCTTATTGCTTATTATATGGGCGATTTACCAGGTTCCGATTAAAGAAAGTTGATACACTATTTATTTTACCTAGAGGCAGTTGAATGCATGAAAATTATTATCAACGGCAACATGATTACACAAAATCAAAATAGAACATACAAAACAAAAAATGTTTGCCCTTTTAACACAAACACAAAAAGTTTTCTCAAATATTTTGGGAACTCAGAACAATTTATTTTTGCATTACTTTGACTTGTACAGCTACATAGCGTATATGAAACCATTCCTCCGATATGAAGTCCCCAATTTTTTACAGGGCTTTCGACAGTAGACATAAAAAAATTGGCATCTTCTGTCAATTCCTTATATCAGCTCCCACCCATATTAACGCAACAATTCAATATAACATGTTTTTACATCTAACCTCTTTTCACCTAAAAATCTGTTTTAGTAAAGCAAATTATATCATCTCTGCTAGTATCTACCAATTTGTAACCTATTGTATTTAACCAACATTCTGCTTGAATATATAGACATTGGTATATGAAATACTGGCCACTGGATTGTTCAAATAGAATATATGGAATTGGCTATTTACACCTCTATTTTTATATTAAATTAGTGCAAGTCGTTCATTAATTTATGTGATTTTGTATAGCATTATCACCTCAGAAGATTTTTAAGAGAATGCACGAATATCTGAGAAGAGTGAATAGTGAGCACTACATAGACATGTGGGACCAACATCACCCAGTGAAAATGAATAATAGTAATAACATTATAGATACCAGTATTCGTTTCCTAGAAAGATAATTTAAAAAGTGGACATCAGGATAAGTCTTAGGTACTCGTCCTTCTAAAGATATTATTTTCTCCTCTAGAGCTTCTATTTTGTGATAAGCTTCATTTAATACAGACGTAGCCTTTCTCACATCTTCTGGAAATTTTAAATCAGCATTTTCTTCTAAATATGTTCTATATTCTTTATAATTTTGTACACTATCTCCGTGAAAATATTTTATTGCCAAAAATAAGACTGAAAATAAATTAATATTTTACATAACCTACAAACAGTAAAAAACATCTGATAACTTACCTATAAACGTTACTACCAGAAAAACTATTATATGCTTAACTTTTAAAACTACTTGACCCATCGCAAATACATTATACACATATTTTTCATGTTAATCACTTTAAATAGTAATTTTTATCTTAACTTAACCTATAACCTATGACTTTTCTTCTGTGCTGACATTTTACATTTTAAGTTTCATCACAGACATTAAATACCTACACTTTTGCGTGTAAGAGTGAAACAGCTGATATCGCAAAAGTCCGGCCATGAATTATGAATATGAAACATGAAATTTGTGCCATTCTGTTATTATATTATAGCAAATGTCATGAGCGACTGCTGTGCATAAAAAATATATTATTTAAAATCTTGTAGGTAACGCTTGACCAAATTCAACTTAGTCGTGAAAATGCACATATTCCACGTATAAAGAGAGAGAGAGAGAGAGAGCAGAAAAAGAAGAGAATATCAAGGTCACAGCTATCTTCTGTGTCAAGGCCACGGCTAAGATGAAATTGGTCAAACATTCGGCAATCCAGCTAAGCCATACGCCACCTGACGAGAAATAAAAGAAGCTTTCCATACCACACGGCAGTGACATACCTATCTATTGTTGTGCTATTATTATTATTTATTCTATTAATAATCTATATTTTGTAGCTTACAAGGCTCATAAAACGGCCGCGCGTGGCGCTGTAATCTTAACATTTTAGCAGCGCAGTAGATAGACTAATGAGATAGACAGAGTACCGAATAGTTGCAGCCGTCCGCCATTTCTACTCTATCGTATACTCGCGGCAATGACTACCTAGGTACTACAGTATTTACCATTTAAAAACATATCTTTCTCTTTGAGCCATTGTTTCAAAATACTATTCAATAATACTATAGTATTATTAAATAGTATTGAGTATTGGAGTATTATGGAATAAATATGGCCGCCGTCTGCCATTTTTACTTCATCGCATACTCGCAGCAAAGCTTAAACGTATTACTCTACAGTATTTACCATTTGAGAATATTTTTCTCTTTGATCCATTATTTCAAAATGCTTTTATCTGACCCTATTTAATGACGTTAACTATACAGTATTGGAGTATCATGGAGTAAATATGGCCGTCGTGACGGCATTTGTCGGTTCAAACGAATGCTGTACTCTGGTATATCCACTGCTCTGAACATTAGCAGAGAGATTTTTCCAATCAAGAGGTGGATTAAGAGTGGTAAAGGATTATTATCCTTGTGGGTTGTCTTTTGCTTGAATCAACGGCATCGCATAAAATAAATCTTGGTAGGCAAATTTACCTGAACCCAGAACCGAACCTACATATATCCCTGTAGTATATATCAAGGCTTATAAACGTAGCATATAAGCCTTGAGTATATATAACTAAATAATACGTAGAAACGAGTTTTTTCAAATACCAGAGAGAATAAGTCATTTTATTGTTAAGTGTATGTTACGTAAAGTCATAATTTAATTCGCATTTTCTTTCTTATAGAATAATAATAAAATATGTCACCTCTTAATTATTGGTTGTCAGGTTTTGTATGTTTACTGTGAGTTTTATTCATATCACAACTCCAATCACCGATGAAGAGGGAGCTGAATACCACAAACTGATGGGCGGTTATTGAAAAATAACCGGTTATAGGATAACCGCTAATTTTTTTTGCGAAAAATAATCTTAAGCGGCTATACGTTGGTAAATAACCGGTTCTCGCGAAACCGGTTAAATGACTAATTAACCAAATTTAAGTTCCTAATTATCGCTACATTAATATACCTAGTTATTTTATTTATATTTCATAAACGATTTTTAAAATTCAAATATTAATTTATAATATTAACAATGATTTAATTATTGTTTGTTTTGTTTATTTTTTAAGAGACAAAACTACTGCAAAAGTGTTATTCGAAATGTAAGGTAATTAATTCAATCCAAATATTCCGGTTCCGGTTAACACTGCAATATACGCAAACTACAAACGTAAACGGCGCCGGCGCGGCGAAAATAATCTAGAGTAAAAGGAGCAAATTTATTCTGTCTGTATTTTGTTATTTTGTATGTACCTACATTTTTTAAAACACCTATGTTCTTTTAAATATTTTGTTTCAATCTGTAAGATTTTCCTAAAAATATTTTTTGTTTTACTTATGCAAATAAAAATTGAGATTGTACCTATGTTTAAACTTTAAAACATAATATTAGGTTTTGATTTAAAATATTTCACTTTACCAACAAATTTCTGAAGGCCCACCCCTCCCGGTAAAGATCTTGATGAGGCCCCGTAATTTCAAGCGGGCGTAGTGCCCCAAAGGTTCTAGATGCGGCACTGAGCGCATAGTGCATATAAACTCGGAAAAACTTACTACTTTCGGCATATTCACGTTTTTGCTGCAATTTTGCTCAAAATTATATTGGGCCGCATAGCGCGCATCTGCTTCTATAAACTGTTACATTCTATACAGAATGTAACAGTTTATCGGTGCCCAATGCGCATACGCGCATTTGGCACCGTTGTGATTTATATTCCATGCATAGATTCCGCACTCGAACTCTCTGATTCGTTTCAAATTCCAATTTGACCAATGACATCGCGCTGGGTGCTAAATACAGGTACGGAATGTACAAGGATTATAGACTAACAGGATTGCTTATCGGCCACGTGTTGTTAGACACGATCTGACGTCAGCGGTTAAGTTCGGTCGGCATCTTTTTGCGCCAACGGTCGATTCCAAATTGATGCTCGGCTTCTCTAGGCACGATGTTAATGTACAAATGACACACTACACAAACGCCGGGAAATACACCGGTGGGGCAACGAACCTACGCCGTACGTATCCGCTGACGTCAAAAGCGTGGTGGGGGCCTACGAGATTTGTCTAACGTTGCGCTTATGGGGATAAGCAATCCTGTTTAGTCTATAATCGTTGCGACAATATCCTTGGCTAAAGATGTGACCTCGATAATAGGGGGCCGAGCGGTACCATCGGTCTTTACCCCTCTAATCGTTGCGGAATGTATAAGTCGTCTTTCGGATCAATTATCTATGTTTCGGATATTTGCTGGGTGGATTTTTAGAGCTTTCAATTTCTGTGGTCAATACATAGGGTCTGTGCTTCTTCTGTTTTCTAAATTGCCACAGAAGTTAACGCAGAATCACAGAAGAATGAATACAGAATCGAGAAACTGTCAAAAGTGTCAGTGTTGTCAAAAAGAGTAAAGTGCAGTTACTGCAGCTATTAGACAGCTATTCTCTTTATGGGTGTCTGTTTATTTTCCTCATGCTAATAAATTATTTTTAAATTATTGACTACGGCGAATCTGAAGCTAAGTGATGGACTTAAAATCCAATTATAATTCATAGATACAGAAGTAGTTATCACAATTTAAGGCGTAATTATTGTGGAAGGTCGATTGTTTTGACAGACTTAATGATTGAATAGTATTATAATATAGGTACATCAAATTTTAATGTAACTAAGTATTCTGGAGTGCATTTTAATGTTTGTGTGCAACAGCACATCCTTAATATTTAGGGATAAAAATTACGTATCCCTGTATGTAATAGATTGACAAATTATTCTTCAGGAGTCTTGTAATGTGATAATAATTTTGGTGAATCCTTAACAATGATTTATAGGAGTTTGACATTATTTATGTTATTATGTGTGTTGAGAAAGATTCAGGCGGATATATATGCAATTAAATTTGTAAGTAGCTCTAATGAAGTTAATAATGGTAAAATTATAGTATTGTTTTTATAGGAGTCGCGGTTGTATTATGAGGAATTTGCAGATGCTCAGGCAAAGTTTGGACCCAATTTATCGGATGGAGGTAATGTTTATCGATTTCTAAATACATGCTAAAATTATTGGGTCAGAGAAGAAGTCAAGTTGGGGAGAGGGGGCAGCATATTACTTTTTTTGCTGGCTGCATTTGTGCCCAGGAACTACCTACCTAGGTTAATAAATTATTATAACCCATTCAGTGCAGTAATAAGTAGAAAACTTCCATACTCATGAATATTACAAATTTCAGAGATATGCCATATTCTGCCACAAAAATACTATAGCCCCCTAACGCTATCGTCTTGATATATAAAATATTTTTTCTTGTAAATATTAACATTGTTGTCATGTGTTAATATTTAACCCTGTATTTAAGATTTCACAGAACTGAAAGATATACCACTATATAAGTATCGTATATCCTTACATTCTTCTCACTGATTAATGCTGATAAATGCATCGATAATGAGAACTTTTTCCTGTATACTACTATTTCTGAAGCAGGCATGTGCAGGTCTGACAGATAAGCAGACTCTGACATACACGCATATACAAAACTCATAGATTCGTGTTACTACCATCTTTAGTGGGAATATATAAAGAGGTCATATACAAATAAGTATATTTATTTGCGGGCAAGATTCCCGGTCCACATAAGAGCGTTAGGACATGCTGAGACATGTATGGTGATGTGCACAATAGTGTCAAGGTAGAAGTCAGGAATGTGATAAAGGTACAAAATGAGGGTTGAAGAGCATAATATGACACTCAAAATACCTCGCAAAATACTGTCTGCTATATAATAAAACAAAGCTATATAGCTAAAAACACAGGCTATAATTGACATTTCCAAAGCAAGTTATGGCAACTTAACAATTTGTGGCTGTAAATATAACAGAAAATAACCGGTTGTTTCTGTCACCTACGTCGCGTCAACCATTATCACATTTAATTACCTTCCTAAGACAGTGTTGTTCTTGTATCTGGCACCCCCAGATGCGATGTTGCCACATCGTCGGGTGTGGTGTTGCCAGATTGTGCAGTTTTTCCCTAGATCTAGGGATTTTTCAATATATCGTGCGCAATTGCTTCTGACGATTCCGTAACAGTATATTAAAAGTCTCCAAAGTCCCTTTGAATGGGTGCCACAACCTGTTTTTTTAAAGGGGGCTCATAACTTTTTTTTTTAACTTGGCAGGATGAAAATGTGAAAAGCTGGAGAAAGGGTGTAATGTAAAACCTAAGTGACAAAATGTCAGTTTCCAGATAATTACGTTTGAAAAGTATATCAACTTGGAGACATATTTGTGGATAATAACATGCAATTTGCTACTATTTAAAGAGTATGTAAAAAATATTTATAACTCAATTTCATCATGGCAAGTGGAAACTATTATGTACCTAAGAGGTATTTACCTACATATTATACAAAAAAATAGTTAAGGTAAAAGAAACATACCTATATTGGGTTTTCTTTTTTTAAATTAACCTGAATTATTATGTTTTTTAAGAACGACTGGAAATTATTTTACGGGGTTTTAAAAAACAACTTCTAGAACTTCTTTTACAATGTTATTTACAAATTTTCGCTTTACCTCAAAATCACCAAGATTAGTTCTGACTTAAAATGCGAAAACCAGATAATAATAATAAATGTTTATTAATTATTAATAACATACAATAAGCTTAAACGCTTAATCGGCCGAGGTTCTTCAGCCTGTATACATAAAATAAATTTTCAAATTAATAATTTCGTTTTTGTAGAAAATATTAGTATAGTATATAAATGAAAAAAAAGAAAACTATTGTTTATAGTTTCTCGAGGAGTTTCTTTACTCATCTTTTCCCACAGCGTTTGCATTGGGTGTCTGTAATGGTTAATTTGGTAGCTTCTTAACAGTAGGGGTATATGAATTTTTATTCACATGGTTTTTGCCTAAAGCTGTATGCAAGCTTGGAAAGTCTCTTCTATGGGTTGTACCTGCGTCAGTTGATAAAGTAATGCATTGGGAGGATTGTGCAGAGGATTGTTATTGGGATGGTGAATCTTGTGATGTTTCTGATGGCTGTGGTTTCTGCAACTTTGAGTTTTTTTTGCTTGATTGTTCACATTTAAGAAAATGACTTCCATATTCTATTATAGGTCTGCAGATCAGTTTGTAGATTTTTATTTTTGTTTTAACGTTAATACAATTTTCTTATTGAAAAGCATCTGAAATGTCGTGCTCTTGCAATAGGGAACATGACTGAAATTTTAAATATTAAGATAACATTAAAAAACAACATAACGTTGTAATAAAACGTGTATTTCTAAACAGCAATAAAATTGAAACGGTCAGAAAAGAGCTGTGACGTTACAAACTACAATATTCGGTAGGCGTTGTGCCGGAAAGCGGCCGCATGAACTATGATATCAAGCGGTCGACTGCTGGGATCTCCCGTAGCCGACCGAATCGGTCTCCTCGTCGTTCGTAAATTGTAGGCTGTGGCGTCACGAACCTGTTTGAAACGGTTCGCTCGCGCGCGAGACTTTAATAATTTGTAACTTATAATTTTTTAGTGTGAAGGTTAAAATTAATTTTATTATCGAGTGTTAGTCACAGAGATTTAATATTAGTTCCAACGTGAAGAATGTGATTATATAGTAGTGTTGCTGGTGATGGCTTATGAAAGAATATTATTAAATGGGATTTTCTAGGGTTAGGCTTTATTCTCCATTTATCAAACCATAACACCACCGATTCCGATAGCTCTTGTAAGTTTTCGATAGTAGTTCCAATATTTTTGCCATGTGCAGGGTAGTGTCATCTGCATATTGTAAAATACATTTGTCTATAGAAAAGTGTTGTAGATCCTCGTGGTAAGTATCACATACTGTAAATGTAATAAGTACCTAGCTAATAGCTATTTCACATAGCTATTTTTTGTGAAAGTTTGTAACTATCCAGTCTCCTACACTAGGTTTATCACTGGTTTAAGGGGGAAACCCATGACTGGTGTACTTATCAAATGTACCAACAATAATAATTACTCTTTGGTATAGCTGAATAATTGTTAACACTTCTCAAGCCCAGTGTATGTGGGAAATATTCATGTTATAGAGGTTTGCCGGGATTGACATTTTTGGACTTGTCTAGTCAAGAAACATTAGCCATATTTTAACTTGTGTCACATTTACCGACAATGAGCAGGCAAAGAAAAGGGTTTCCTATTTTAAATATAAACTAAGTTTTTCCCCATAGGCATGTTTATGTAGGCAACTCTGCAGAAATATTTGCACCTGAACAACTAAATCATATGAAGAATATACGAATATACAGGGTGTTTCTAAATTAATTTGAGAGATTTTATAAGGTGAATTTTGAGAAAAAATTACTTTTAACACCAGTGTTTTAAAATGACATTTTAGCCAGTGACAGCATGCATTAAAAAGTATACTTGTATTGTACGTACGTTGCTCATAAAAATAGAAACCTTTTAAGCTACATTAAGTAATGCTGGACTCATGCTAACATATTTTACTTTAAGGTAAACTAAAGTATTGATATTCACTAGGAGTATTTATACAATATTTTAGTTCTCATATGAGCTGTCTTAAAGATACTTTAAGAAGTTGGTTATTATTTATTTTTTGAAACCAATATATATAATATATTAATGAAATATATGACAGAACATGAATTTTATCAATACTGCTTTTTGCACCCTAATGATTTTTAGATCCTGGTTGATGTAGCAAAAGGATATGAAAAGCAGATCACAATTATGGAGACATGTATGATCTTTTAATTATACTACCGTCACACTTGCAACAGACATTTTTCTGTCTGTGACATAAAGAATATCTTATTCGTGATAGGTCTATTGTAAAGCGAAAGATAAACTTGGATAAAATAAATCATGTATACTCGGCAGACGGTGGCTGAGTGGTCTATTGTGGTTGCCATTCAAAACCAACACCTAGTAGCTTTCAGGTTCTACTCATTGAGAAATAAATGTTCATTAATTCTTTCCTAAGATCTACCTAATGATGTTTTTCAGGTATCCCTCATCCCTGCACTGAATGGTAAATCCTAACAATTTACCTGACTAAGTTGTTTCTGGGTGCTATTGATACCAGCAAAATAATAATGGGCCGACCCCTCTCCCGCATGTCTCTTATGGGCTGTCAATTGTAGTTAGAATGAGGGGTAGTAATAATATTATAATTCTAATATTACAGCAATATACAGGACATAAGTATACATGTTGTTTTGTGTATAGGTATCTATAAGAACAGAAAATTAAGTTATTTCTATTTATAAATTAGTTCAATTAAGTACAGTTATATAATTAAATTATCTAATTAATCTAAAATGTATACTTATAATTACACCGTTCTGTAGGTAATTTATAATTTAAAGTTTTTAAAGCTGTATAGCTATTAAGGTGACAAAAGTGTTTAACCATTTATTACAGCAATTTGAACACTCATTTGACCTTGAGACTGAGTGACGCCACACAGCCTGGAATCAAGTTGGCAGCATTATTTGTCAGAAGTCACATGAAGAATAGCCCATGCCCCACAGCAATAGTTGTTTATGCTTAGTTTTGTGGTTATGTTTTGTGCATTCTCTACGAATTGTGTTTTTCTTTGTTTTTGTACATTATTGTAAGAAATTGGAGCCAGGATTTTCTAAAGGAAGTGCAGAATATCTGCCGTAAGTTGATTTTAACATGGGCGAGTTTTACATGTCAAATTCAGATTATTTATCAGTAGAAGTCAAGTGTCAACAAAGTCAATTTCAACGTCCACTGTCAAAAAGCAGGGCACCAACTTTGGAATATAGTACTAATACACCGTTGTGTCATGTTCAAGGTCGTAGGCTCTTTACGCGTATGCGTAAACACGCATAAGCGCGTTTTATTTCCCCACTTTAAAAGAAAAATCGATAGAAATCGTGCTCAGAAAAGAAAATAAAAAAATACGACGGAATTATTTTTATGAAACACTATCACATAATGCAATAAAAAAAATCATTGAAAAGACCCATTAAACCCCTCCAGTGATCCAGTGTGCCAAACAGAGATGCCTTCAGTTGTTGAGTTTTAATGGCTGTCTCAGAAAAAGTAGCACCAAAAATTATATATCAAAACTGGCTGGAAATCGTAGGCACATGAGTACAAGAATCCTCATTGTTATGGTACTTGCATCGGATTTATAGTAAGCCATAAATATGGTACATACTACTAAAGTTTACGGAGTTAAAATATAAAATATATTTTATAAAATATATTTTAGTTCCGTAAACTTTGATACTATGGTAAAACATGCTTAAAAAAATTAAATTGTTTTTGAAGGTTTTAGGATTTCCGCATGATCCATAGGGTTTTGGATTTTGTTAATGATAGTCCCAATTTTTTTCAGTGGTTACGAGATATTTACTTGGGTGGTTATCAATGTTGCTAGTACATTTTTTACTGTCTGGTTATGTTCATGCAACATATAACTGTTTCAGGGATTATATTTCTTAAATATATTGCCATTTACATTCTTAATTTTAGTGATGTATTCTGCTTAAATTATAGCTTTAATATTATCTTTATGGTTTTAGCTGTGAGAGGCATTTTGGTAAACCCAGATCCGCCTAGTGGATGTGACAAGTCATTGAAGCCACCACCAACATATATACCAAATGAAATAGGAAAATGGATATTAATTGTTCCACGATATACATATAGCCTTAATTGTTCCTTTGAGGAAAAAGTTCGTTTAGCGCAATCAGTAGGATATGATGCTGTAATAGTCTATAACATAAATTCTGACGAATTAGTGGCAATGTATGCCAAGAATAAGACAGGAATTTATATACCAGCAGTGTTTGTAGGTCGAGCTTCAGGTTTAATGCTGAAGGATGTTTATACAGACCCTCAATATTTTGTGGTGATAACTGGTGAATCGCCATTTAATATACAGACTCATCTATTGATTCCATTTGCTATTGTTGTTGGGATTTGTTTTATAGTAATGATTGTTTTTATGGTGAGTCTATATTGCAATACATTTTTTTTATAAAATACATTCACCATTTTACAATGTGTAACAAATCTTTATTACTATTAATATTTGAAAATAGCTGATGGCTTTATTTATACTTTATTTCAAAATTATATTCTCTTTAATACACATGTATATATGCACATAACAATACACACTTTTATAAAGGTTGGCTTACATGGTTGCACTGGACTAATACACTTTGGAATTTTTTTCTACTTTTATTATATATATATATATATATATATATTATATTTATATATATATATATATATATATATATATATATATATATATATATATATATATATATATATATATATATATATATTATATATATATATATATATATATATATTATATATATATATTATATATATATATATATATATATATATATATATATATATATATATATATATAATATATATATATATATATATATATATATATATATATATATATATATATATATATATATATATATATATATATATATATATATATATATATATATATATATATATATATATATATATATATATATATATATATATATATATATATATATATATATATATATATATATATATATATATATATATATATATATATATATATATATATATATATATATATATATATATATATATATATATATATATATATATATATATATATATATATATATATATATATATATATATATATATATATATATATATATATATATATATATATATATATATATATATATAGAAAAGTATAGAACTTAGAAAGAAGAAAAGTAGATTTAGAAAACATAAATGTTCTTCCATTAAACAAAATGCAACAAAAAATTTCAGAAGAAAAGTATCTCTCTTTGCGCTCGTTATGTCGTTATGTGAAGGTCTTCGACCGGTGATAAGAATGAAGAACTATCAAGATTTTTACAGGAATCTACCCTACGCTAAAGTATTGTGAAAATTCTTAAATTTATGGTTTAACTTTGGGTTAAATTTATATTTTTATCTAGTTCTAAACCTAATATTAAAGTTGTGTATACAGTACGAGCACGTTGTTTCAGTTATTTTCACAATATATTTATATACTCAAACTTATTAGAGTAATGGACGATCGTCACTACATTTTAGAGGAAGTATGTTAGAAAATGAGAAAAGTATTTATTTGGCAAAGTGTATCTTTTAGTAGTGTGTATGACGTATCTTTTGTAGTTTGCGATAGGCTTATAGAAAAACATATATTTTTTTTATTTTGTAAAGTGGCCTATATCATATTTTCAAAAATATCTTTGTTGTAAATACATTTACCTAATATGAGTTATCCTAAGGTGATTTTAAAAATTATTGCTGTATCTCACTTAGTTGTTTCTTTATAGAAAAGACAAACTACTAAACTTTTTAAAATACTCTTGTGAAAAGTTGGCAAAAACAATATACGCCACTTTGCTAAATTAGCGGCAATATAATATAAACATTTATATGTATATACTGATTATTCAAAATATTTTACTTTATAGACTACTTTAATTTTAAATTGGATACATTATAATTTACTGACTGTTATCTTTGTTTTCAGATTGTGAAATATATTAAAGATAGAAGACGGCAAAGGCGACATAGATTGCCAACTTCTGCTTTAAATAAAATTCCAACACGCAAGTTCCAAAAGGGTGATCCATATGAAACATGTGCCATTTGCTTGGATGACTATGTTGAGGGGGAAAAACTTAGAATTCTGCCTTGTAATCATGGTGTGTATATATATATATTATATTTTTAATACCAGTAACATAACACTTAAGTACTGTACATATCAATTACAAAAATTATTGCAGCTAATATTAATTTAAAAATTTTAATGGTTTTAGTTTTGCTCATATCTTCAGTAAATCAAATAAAGTCCGTGCCACTGTTATTGGCCTGTATACAACACAATCTAAGCAGTAGTATGAGATTTGTTTTCGCTCATACACATATCAATTGGTACGTTGTAACCGAGGTACACATTTTTTTTTTAATATACGGGATAAACCACATTATAATACAGAAACAAATATATACATATGTATAAAAAATACTAAAACATGTAAAGGGGAAGCATACAAATCATAAAGAAACTATAATAATAATTGTATCATATAAGAGGTAAAAAAATAATAGAAATAAAAATATTTCAAATATCAGAATATTTGTGAATTAACTTATATTAACATTGAAGTGAGTGTATACAGAGTAGAACATTTTACTGCAGAATATTATTTAATATTATATTTTTCAACATATAGGTTTAGGTTAAAGAGATCGAAAGTATTTTTATTTATAAAATCGCTGGATCTGGGTGTAAAAGACTCCTTCGTATTGTTTTTGGAATGAAAAACAACATGAAAAATATTGTGATGCCTCAGTGGACTACAAGGGACCTTCAATTATATAAGTTCCAGTAATTGAGTACATTGTATAATAATTATTATTGCAAATAATTTTGTAAAAGAAAATAATATCAAATTTCATTCTTCAGTATTTAAGAGTCATTAGGTTTAGATTGATAAGATAAGAGATTTTAAGTAGGCATGTGATTAATGAGATAGGTCTGTACGAACTGGATAACTCTGTATCCTTTCCAGGTTTTAATATTACACATATGATTATCTCAATATACTAATCTCCTGGTTTTCCGTGTAACCACCAATTATTTAGTGAATAATAAGTAATTGATGTTTAGCCTTTATTGTTAAATGATTTAAGATTAAATATGTTATTTTATCAATACCTGGCGATGTACTTTTTTTTTGGTATAAAGTAGTTTCCAATTCATGAAATGAAAATGGTCGGTTAATTATATTGTACTCATTAGCAACGAGTTGTAGTTCTAGGTCCTCTTC
>CAXKVY010013250.1:0-26065 GCA_964058915.1 Tetropium fuscum
TAACCTACCATTATTTATTAAATATTGTATCTTAGGATACACTTCTTTGACAGCTGTAGCAAATTCCTCCACAGAATTCAGCACACTTATATCTAATTTAAAAACATCTATTTTTCCTGTGGTAATGCCTTCGGCTCTGAAATTGTTAATCAGAGTTTTTCCTAGCTCTACGTTCCTACAACCTTCAAGTAGAATAATAATTTCAATAATTACATTCGTTCAATATTACTGCTACTTCGTATCTTACCAATAACAACAGTAATGTCACATTTCAAAAGCATTTTTATAACTGCTAAACCTATTCCTCTTGTACCACCAGTGATGACTGCCACCTTTCCTGATTTTGACGGTAAATCTACAAAGTAAATATCATTTTATGATTTTAATATATTTATTAGTAGATAATTTTGCAGAGCTGCATATTTTAAAATGTTGTAGACCGCAGTTTTTGGACCGGCGTGAAATCAGCAGTTAAATTTCCAAACTTAGCCGAGCGGCCAAATCAAGGGTGTAGAGTACTAGAGTAGTAAATGAAAGTGTCAAATTGTAATTGATATTTATACTGACTAGCCATGCAAAGCTATGTCGCTACTATAATTAATGTTGTTTTTAGTAAACATTTGAAGTTGTCATACATATTGTCCACACATATTAACAGCGTGTTAATATGTGGTTTCGAGGTAAACCATAAGTATCTAACTTGATATATCTCTAACTTTGGCAATGTTTACATTATTTTAGGTAGGTATTTTATAAGTTATTAATAAATAAAGGCCAACGACTTCTTCCAATAATAAGTTATACATACATATTAATAAAAAAGCCAAATTCTCTTGCGTATTGAGTCATTTTGAGTAGGTAAGTATAAGTAGCTAGGTATGCCGTTATACATTTTTACATAGGTAATTAAAATTCCGGGAACACATCATTCACTAATTTCGGTACATTCAATCAATGAAATAACTGAAGTGTTGCAAGCTAGGTATCTATAAATATTAGCACGACTAGGTGGTATATCAATAATTACATATCAATGAATTTGAATTTTTGAGATTCAAGTACCTACTTTACCTACTTTATATACTAGCTGTTAGAGGTAAATTGAAATGAAAAGACACCAGGAAGTGACGTAATATGCGCCAGCGGCCATCAGGAATTGCTTATTCAGTAACGGCGTCAATTTTATTTTCCAAAGGGGTCACGACGAAATAAAAATAGGTTTTTCGCGCAGAGATGACGCTGTCTTTTCATTTCAATTTATCTGTACATCGCGACTTAGTCCGCGCGAATATAACTTTGTTCACAATTTCTTGGATTTAATTTTTTTTGCGCGGAACCCTAATACAATACTTTTTCTAAAATAAGTAACTTAGGCTACGTTACTCATCAGAAAATCAGCTATCTGCCAGTGAAAGTCCCGTCAAAATCGGTCCAGACGTTTCGGAGATTAGCCGGAACAAACAGACAACAATTTTTTGTCGTTTTGTCAATTTTGTTGTTTTTTTTTTGTTATAATTACCGTATATACGTTTATATGCAGTTAGTAGAAAGTGTTATTTTGACATTACAAACAGACACTTATAGATTCATGAATATTTGCTTCGTTCTTTTCTCAGATTGTTCGTTATAAGGCACAAGAAATACTAAAAAATGCCAAAAATTGTGTTGATGTTTATATCTGCTTAGCCCAATCAAATTAGGGTTTGACACGAAATAATAAAAAAGAAAGTAGAGATTTCCTTCGCGAAAAATATCGATCCTAGGGAAAAATGTAAAAAACCAAAATTGTACGAAATTTAATTCCAAACAACTTTGGTCATTGTCATTTTTCGTGTGAATTTGAGAATAACCCAGGCAGCAACGTGACGTCTCATTCACGTTGATTTGTAGTATAACCCGTCATTCGTCATTGTCCCCCAAAAAGAGACGTGTTTTAAACGTCTTCTTTTACACGTATTAGCGACGTCATCTAGTAAACGTCTAATGTACATCGCATATATGATGCTATTATGTAAAAAAAAGGAAAATGACGTCTTTAGATGAGACATATTGTCGTCATTTTTGCGCCGTTACAACGTTATTATATTGGTGATTTAGACGTAATGGGTCATGTAAATATCACGGGAAAATGACGTCACTCTGCTGCCTGGGAAGCGAGTTATTCAATAAATAAAAATTCACCCTTAAATTCGTAATGTAGACCGCCAATGACCCTCCAACCTCTATCCTCTATATATTAAAAAAGACTTGAAAATCCAAACGTAAAACATATTTTATATCAATTATATATAAATAATATAAATTACTTGTAGGTTATAGGTAATAATAAACTTACCAGTTTTATTTTTTCCTTTCATCGTAAAATCTTGTAAAATAGCCCTGCATCCCACAAAGTTGTAGCGTACTTCACATTTAGCTTCAGCTAATATTATCTTGAATGACTTTTTTGATCTCACTATTAGAGATATAGTTACAACGCCTATTATAACACATCCTATTAAAAATATCATTTTGTTTTGAGGTAATATATACTAGCTCTCTTTCAAACCATGTTCACGCAACGAATATTTAACACAGTTAAAATGCTTCCAGCTTTCTCTTTGGTACCTACTTCTACTTATTCCAAACTCTGCTGCTGAGGGAATGTTTAACCTTCATTATTTTATTCATGATCTCGGGCGAATAAAATTCTTTGGTCTACAATGTTATTTCGATGATACCTACAAAAAAGGACAAATAAATACTAATACATCAATCTATCAATTGCTATTGCATAATGAATGTTGATAGTTGGTAGATATAACACTCCACGAACCTGAACTGCCGAGCGGTGGCATCCAGGGCCGGACTATGATTTTTTCGCCCATAGGCATGCAACTATATTTTTATTTATAACATAGTAATATGATACAAAAGACAATATGTATACCAACTCAGCATGAGCAAACGAAAAAAAAAACATTAAAATTGGAAGTTTTAAAAATTATATTCTATTTTGTAAGTTGGGAAGTTTTCGGAAATGAGTTGGGAATGGACGTAAACGAGTTGAAAATTTTTATTGCACTCATCTGTCATTCTACTATATTGTTTTGACATAAAGATCATGACATGTAACCTAATGTCATGACATGAATGCCACATGAATTAAACATTTTTCGGTTTTTTATGAACGTAGAAAAAATATTGTATGCGCAACTCGTCCAAAAAGTGTTTATTGCACTCGATTTACTTTTTGCACTTGTTGCATAAATAACTATTAATGTAATTTTTTTATTAAATAAAAATATCTATCAAATTGATTGTCTTTTTCTCACCCGTAGAAAAAATATTGTAAACAACGTGTTTGGTTTGACAACACTCATTCGTCATTGGATCGGTAGGCCTCGCCTTCAGCTCGTCCCACCAAACTTGTCTCACTCGTGTGAAAAGATTCCTTTTCAAAACTTCTTATTTAATAGTATATTTAAGTATTAATTAATCAAGAACGGTAAGTACGTTTCGCTCAGCCTCCAATTTTGTACGGTATGTTCGTGATGGTTATACTATTTTTTGCACGATCGCAATAAATGAAAACGAATCTATCCACACGTAGGTATTTAATTTTTTATGTAATGTCAAAAATGACGTTAAATAGAAATCGAAATGTGTGAACCGGGCATTAAGCCCTTGATTGTCAGTGATCATCTAAAGGCCAGTTTCCATTTGTTGCAAAATCACGATCGTACCATCGTTGCGTATCAGTGGAAACGTAAAACCGTCGCATAATGACGCATCAAATATGCTACAAAGAAACGCGACGGATTTTTGACAAGTCGTTGAAAGTTCTCATTCATTTATTTTTCTTCAGTCATTGCGCTTCCATTTGTGGTGGTCGATAGTTATCATGGAGTGGAATAATAATAAAGATCACCCAATAAATTGGTTCCACTATATTGCTCCCTGCCTGCGACAACGTTGACATCCACCAGCGTGGTGGTTTTCGTTCCTTTTTCTCTTTCAGCAGAGAATCACGAATAAAAATGTACGCGGCTGCTGTTTGCTGAGGTGTACTCATTGCGATGCGGAAAGCACTAAACTATAAAAAATCTGATATGTCCGTTCGTATCACTCCCGTTCGCGCAAATGATATAGATACACGACGCTGAAAAAAGTTCACACGTTGCAGCGTATCGTATCAAAATGCAACGTACGTACATATGCAACACATGGAAACCCACCTTAAGACTTCTGCGTGATTGTGTAAACCGGGCTTTATGTCCTTGATGTATGTGAAGTAAGTGTATTTGAGGTGTCAATACTGTCAATAATACAATAATAGAGGAGTATTAAAATTGGAGGGAATCGTTTCATTAAAAGCGTATGTGTTAAAATCCACCTTCTAGTGCCCGGAGTCAAATGAACAGTCACTTTTAATTAAATTAAATCAAATCAAATAATTAAAAGCGAGTTAACCAAATAACAAAAAGTTGTAGATATTTGCAATTGCAAATATAGGTAGGTACCTAGATACCTATTAGTAGGTATATACTTATAGTATATAACCTGTCATGTCTAAAATAATAAATAATGAACCGAACTGAATCCAACAATACCAGCAATCTTGTGCCTGATTTAAAGCGATGTTTTATACATTAAATTGTGTAGGTATCTGTAAATGTTTTAGCAAGCTGACAAAATTAAATAAAATACACAACATTCTGATTAGGTATTATTGTCAAACTCTTTCAATCAACGGTGTTTTAGGATTGGAAATTCCATATCTGCTACCTATTCCTACTAACATAGGTAGGTAGGTCACCCAAAGTTTACAGAATAGGTAGGTTGTGGTTGTAGTTTTGCTAAAAATATTAAACCTAACCGTTGATTGAAAGAAATCCGTGAATCAACGACCTAACGTAATACATGTTTTTACATTTAGGTTTATATTTATTAGATAACCTAATAGGTACTCACATATTAAAGTAATTAGCCTGAGTAATTAGATTAGAGTAAATTATTTACTTACTAACGCAATATTATTTTTTTTCTTGAAAATATGTATGGAGAGCGATGCGAACAGTAGGTAGGTATTTTGTCAAAATATAGATAGGTAGGTATAAATACAGGTAGGCAGATGTTTTTATTACATTGTACCTACCTACCTTATCCACAAAAAAATACTGGAATTGGACTAACAATAATTTGGCACGCTGTGCAAATACCTACGTGAATAAAATCAATAGAGTCCGAGATTCTGTTTATATTATATAGTTTAGAATTAGAAATCGGATGTTTTCCCCACGCTTACGTGTAAAATTTGCATCATGGACATTGACAAGATAGGTACTGAGACGAGTTTTAATTTAATCAGTATTGCATAGCAAGTCGCTAGATTAACGCTGTTAGCGAGGTGCTATCAACTCAAAGTATTTATTTGCAGTATTTGCACTTACCTCGACGGACCGATAATATCGTTATAATGTTTAGTACGCCAAGTTAGTGCACTAGTCGCATTCCTTATCCGAGGTTAAACGCCGTCGATTGGTGGAACTTAGTGACGTCATCCGCGCGACCGCTCTTGATAATATGGTATTCAACATGGCCGAGTACCTAGTTAGTGTTGTGTGTGCCAGTTACAGTGGATTTATGTGTTAAATAGTGATATAATGCCCAGAAAACGAAATGGTGAAATACCGTTGCCTGAAGGATGGGATTTCGGACGGGATTACGATGGAAAAGTATATTTTATTGACCACATATCTAAGAAAACTACGTGGATTGATCCGAGAGACAGGTAGGTTAAAAGCGCATTCCTTCGTTAACTAGGTATTTCTTCGCTATGAAAATGTTTAGATTATATTTTTGTTGGTGAACTTGCTTCGATGCCCTTTTCACGTTGTTCCACTTTTCCGTTCGAACAACTAATTTCTCTTGTACCTAGTAGGAATTTTTTAATGTGCGAAATTTATTCTCCGCTCAAGAAATTTAAAGGATAAATCTGTCCAATAAATTAACATTTTCCGTTTCTAGTAGTTATATCGCTTCCTATCCTAGCATGCAGAAGGAATTTAAATGCCAAGTACCTGTCTAGGTATGCGCATACTTTGTATTCGCTCCTAAATTATTAATAATATTACCTTGGTACATCGATATGTATACATTGAATTCGTATTCGTTCCTATGCGAGGTAAAAATTATTAATGGATAGGTTATTAATTAAGATGTTGATTTAAATATGCTTGCTGAGAAATTTACATTTAAAAAACATATTTATGTGAATGTGCTGCCACCGTCTGGAAAATATGCGCAAATTAAAGAATAAATATTAGATTGTTGTGTCTAAAAATATTTACAATCTTTCCGTGAATATGTTTTGCGTCACTGAATCAAATGCAAATCGAGACTTGTGAAATTTTCCAAGTATCTAGGTAGATAGTACATTATTCCTTATGTTTGCTACATTTGGTATATATTATACCTATTGCTTTTTTGATCGTTTAAATTGATTATCATATTTAATAATAGGTGTATTCTGTGTATTCATTATGTACCTATGTGCTTCTGATAATATCTGAAATGCTGGGAAAAAGATGCAATCGTTTTTTACAAGCTTTTATTTTTATCAATTAATTTTAAGGTTATCTTCTCTAGATAATAATTGATTGATATCCAGAGTATCAAAATGGATATATTAAGTACCACACCACAATACCTACCTATTTATTTAGAAGGATTTATTTGTAATAATACCAGTGGCGTGCGGTGACATTCCAAATAGGGAAGCAATTTTAAGAAACCTAATTGACGTAGCGTATTACTATAAACAGTTGATTTAAATTAGTTACATCGGGTGTTTCATCCAGAAAAATAGCAATCAAACGAGTTTCTTTAATTTCAGATTAAATTTCATCAATTAGTATTTTTATTTTTTTTAATCCAAAAAAATATTTTATACCAAAAATATAAGACGGTATTTTAAATAATGCAGTTGAATATACAATAAATTTAAATATAAGAAAGGCAATGCCTAGTCCAATGCACCGTACGCCCTTGTGCGTGGTAAAAATAATAATAATAGTAGAGTGCCTGGAGGATGAAAATTCCTCATTATTTAAATAAAAATAAAATTCCAGCGCGCGCTGTCTGAGCCAGTCGCCTGCTCTATGCGGGCGCGGAAGCTATCGTTAGAGTAGGTTCTTGGTTTGCGTCGAGAGCATATTGAACTTTACTTTCCACCTGCTGAATGCATCGGCGCGCGCTGGCTGGCCAGTCGCCTGCCTTATGTAGGCGCGGAAGCTATCGTTGCAGTAGGTTCTTTGTTTTTAAGTTTAAGTTTTAACGGTTATCCGCGCGAAATGGAATATAATAATACGGATATATGGACATAGGTATACCAAATACCGTCAACTTGGATGTGTGTCGTAATAATAAAGGGATTTTCATCATTAAACTTCGCAGATAAGCTTCAATTAATTACTAAAGCAAAGGCGAAACCGCCTGTGAAAAATTTAACCACAAAAATTAAAACTATTAGGCGTTTTTATCCAGAAAAACATTACGAACAATTTGAATGGTTAACAGGGTGTGAAAATATTAGTAAATTATTTTGTTGGCCATGTTTACTTTTTGACAATGAAAAAGGTCTCTGGAATAAAACTGGTTTTTGCAATTTAAACAATCTGCATAAAGCTGTAAAAACATGGGTAAGAAATAGGTGTTTTAAAAAATTGCTTCCCTATTTAAAATTTCACCGCACGCCCCTGGTGACACATATTCTCATCTTTCATCTTTGATTGTAATAACATTCCGCGTCAAAACATGCCAATATATACGATATACGAGTATCGGCTTATTTAGGGGATAGGCGCGACATCCAGTAGTCTTACATCCGTTATTTCCTTGACCTTTAATCAAATTTGAACTAGTCTACAATTTTACTCCCAATCTGAAATTTCATATAATATGATAAACCCCGTTATAAATAATGTTTTAAGTAGCCACATACTTATCTGTGTAGTTTATTCGAATGTTATTGGAATGTACAAAATATATAGCTTGATAAAATTCCTAATTGGTGATTTTAAGTTCTAATAATATCATGCATTATTTTACTGGCGTATATATTTTACTGAAGTTCAAATTATTTTTCTGTTAAAAAGTCAGAATTATATTAATTATTATTGTATAGTTATTGCGCTATATACGTTATGTATCACCTTTGATTATATATACCCAATCGAAAACAATATTCATTATAAATAATCGGATTAATAACTATTAAAAAATGTAATATGTATGTACAGCTCGCCAAGAATAGGAATGCGGGTGAGGATAGCTATAGTTTGAAACATCGAAATATGAGACATAAAAACCCGAGCCAAGAACCCTCATTATATCGATCCCTTCACACATTTTTAACAGCGTTGTCAAGTGTAACCGATTTATATATATATATATATATATATATATATATATATATATATATATATATATATATATATATATATATATATATATATATATATATATATATATATATATATATATATATATATATATATATATATATATATATATATATATATATATATATATATATATATATATATATATATATATATATATATATATATATATATATATATATATATATATATATATATATCTATATATATAGATATATATATATCTATATATATATATATATATATCTATATATATATATATATCTATATATATATATATATATCTATATATCTATATATATAGATATATATATATCTATATATATATATATATATATCTATATATATATATATATATATCTATATATATATATATATATATATCTATATATATATATATATATATATATATATATATATATATATATATATATATATATATTTATATATATATATATACCTTTCGTCGTATCATAAAACAATCGGATGGTGAATGTGATGCAGAATAAGAATGTTTCCCATTCAAATATTACGGATCCATTTTACACGTTCCTAGGCCGTGTCACATCGCCATCTATTTGGATGCCTAATGCTATCGAACGTTCGAATTCGTGTGGTAAAGTGGTAAAATAGAAGTAATACAGTCATTCTTTAATTTAGTGTAGTATTTTGATGGGTTTTCTCTCACTCACCTCTAGCACCAATATTTATAATTTTAATTTAGATGTAAAAATGGGGCTAGAAACGGGTGATATGACTACCGCGCGCACCGACCGATTTGGACACTAACAGTAAAAATTATTTAAACTCATTAATAAGAATATTAAGAGATGAAAAAAATCCCATACCTTTTGGATCAACGACAATCTATCGAAAAAAAAAAATTCCTGTAATTTTTTATAGATATGCTTTTGTAACTTATTTTCTTATTTTAAATTAACATAAAAACTAAAAACCCCGATAATTGTCAAACTAAAAACCTTAGATTTTTTTCACTGCTTGGAGCTATTCTTGAAATGCTTGAGAAAAGATCCCCGTTGGAAAAATTGAAAAAAAAATTTCCACTTTGTTATTAACAATTGAAGGCATTAAACAATGAAAAACATAAATAAAGCAATTAAGAAAATATTTTTTTCTCAAATACTTCAATAATTAGATCGTGTTCTTATTAAAAAAAATAGAAATATGAAAGAAAAAAATACAAGCTACATAAAAATATTGTTTTATAACTTTTTACTCCCATTGTTTAACAAATTGTTATAAACAAATGCTTGTTTATAAGATAATCCAAAATTTTTTGATTCCAATCAATAAATATAACGATTTTTAAGAAAAAAAAATGTTTCTTAAAAAAATATTGCTAAAATCGCTTTTGTTAAGTAGCACTTTTTTTGTGACATAATTATATTATTGAACCTTTTTTTTAAATCCACATTTCTCTCAATTCTTGCTCTTTCATATTCTGTGCAAGCGAGGGATACCAGACCCCTCTAGCGGTCAGTTGCTACTACTCATCAGACATTACTAAGTAAAGTCAATGCAGGCACCTAGAGCAGCGACCCTAGCCAAACGTAGGCACCAAAGGTAGGCTAAACAACATACTGAGTATGTTGTTTAGCCTACCTTTGGCTAGGGTCGCTGCTCTAGGTGCCTGCATTGCAGGACCATAGTAGCAACTGACCGCTAGAGGGGTCTGGTATCCCTCGCTTGCACACTACTGCTTAGTCTGCTTGACTGTTTTGATAGTTTTGGTCATTCATTAATTCCTCTACCTACGGTGCGGGTGTACTGATGAGAACCAAACAGCTCGAAACTAGTCTACACCTGGTGGAGGTATTGGTGAATGGTGAATGAGCATAGCTATCTTATCGGATTTGCAGGTGTAATTCAATACAGGTAGGAATATTAGTTCTCTGTGTAGTTGTTACCTGTAAATGCATTCAGTACTTTCATATTCTGAAAAAAAACTGTTCATATTTTATTTGTTTATTAATAAAAAAATTGTGATAAACAAATTTTCATGTTATATTTTTCTTCATGCTACAAAAAATAATAAAAACAACCGTGTGTCGTACGTTATATCAAAAAAAATGTCTCTATTTTTTATATAATTTTGTATTTCTTTTGTTTTTGGCCCTATTCTCACCTCTAAATTAAAATTATAAATATTGGTGGTAGTGTTCCGGGACGTGGCACTTTTTTTAGGAAACTTCCTGCCCTTTAGGGATTTTTTTTTTGCTTTCCGCTATCGGCAAAAGTTTTTGAGATATTTGCAAAAAACGGAACCCCCCTTTTTTGACTAAATTGTTTATAACTTTTGTAATATTTCCCAGCCCCAATTCAATTGCTTCACTTAAATGTATTGTATATTAAATCGCATTATTTAAAACCTAGGTTTGTTACTGGACAAAAACTAGAACTGATTTAATTATTATAACTTTTAAATAGCACATATTTTATATGTCCCGACAACGTTTGACGAACGAACAACGAACGTGTCATCGATATAACTAATATGATATGCATGATTTTAGTTAAATATACAAAGTCAGCCTGGAATGATACATAATATTAGACACAAAAAGACTATTGATGAACTTGTTTCTTTTAAAAGTCAAATCTGGCATTTGTTTAAAAAAAATTTCTGTAATGATTTAAATTGGGACATGTCCCTATTATTTTAAACAAAATTTAATTTGAAATTAGCAGGCTCATTTAGTTGCTATTGTTTCTAGATGGAACAACCGATGGTGCTAATTTAATTCAACTATCATATCAGTAGTATTTAATACTTATAAGATTAGCCTCCTCGATTTAAAAGACCATGAGCCGCCACTGCATTACATTCATACGATCATAATTATGTATATACATTCATTATATTATTACGCCCGGCGGGCGGCAAAATAAAATAACGCCCGTCCCTTAACCAACAGGCCGCCATGAAAAAAATTGACTTACATTTTAACAGTTTTTAATCAAATAACTATAATAAAATTATAGTATCTACGCTCTTTTTCACCACCCAAGCTTCTTGATTGACTGATATTGTCAGACGACAAATAAGTTGGTAGGTAAGCCCTTGGCTTTTTTATTCTAATCTTATTCTTTCAGCCCTCTACACGTAAATAACTATTGTCCTGTTTAAACTGCACAATATTTAGTGTCCCCAATTTTATTGCACATAAGTCCACGTGACCTTAGAAGAACATCTAAAAATAAAAAAAAATAAAAACAACATTTTTTTCGCGATGAGATGAATCCGCAAACAATCAGCGGCTGTTTTTTAAGCTGTATGCGATTTTATTTGCTGTCAAAGTCGTTCTGTTAGTCGACGGTCATGTGTGTCGAGTTTTCTAGGCATACCTCGCAAAGCACCTGTCCGCAACTTTGTGACATAAGAGGGGCGGCAAATTTTCGTTTTTCCCAGCGTTGAGGCCTGGTGGATTATTATCTATTAGTAGCGGTAAATTAAGTGAACTTTCGCGACAACGAAAAATATGCCTTTGTACTGTATTGTATTGTTGCCTGTAGCGTAAATATTTCATCCAAGGCTACATCTTTTAATTGTTTAATCATTTAAATAGCGATGATATGTAAACATTCCTGAGTGGTCTAGGCTTAATCTCCTGTTATGCGTAAGTAAGGTCAGGTTTGAACACTATTTTTATTGATAACAACTATACTTGATCGATAAACTTAACTTTAATTAATAAGTGGCGCAATTTTATTTTATAATAATTTAATGAAGGCACTCAGGTCATGCAGATATGTATGACCTGAATTAGATATCTTTTAAACCCTTGAAAGTTGCTGTATCTCAATTTCCGATGACGCAGGAAACCGAAAAACCGCGGAAGTAAAAAAATCAACACCTTATCTTGCATGCGATGTGGGCGACTTTAGGTAGAAGATATCGCAAAACTGTTGTAGGGCATAAAATAAGCTTTCCATTGATATATTTACTTTCCCTGTGTATAGACGTAACTAGACTTTTATTTTTTTTTGGGGGGGGGGTCTAGGTGGGACTGAAGGATGAAGGATGATGACCAATTACGTAGCCAGGATTTAATTTTTTTTGGGGGGGGGGGGGTCAGAGCATTACTACTGGGATATTAGAGCTACTACGTTTTACCCCAGTAGCGCGAAAATTTTGAGGGTCATGAGTTTTCATGGCACTTCAGAATTTCAATGAATAATCCATTTATACAAAAATAACGACTTTTACAAGAAAAGTTGTGGAATTCCATACTTTTTCAAATAAAAAAAACATATTGCAATAAAATAAAATAGAATGTGTTTCTATGTTTTTATATATTTTTATAACCATATAAAATAAAAAAAAATAAAAATTAAAACAAAAACTGAAATAAAAAATATTAAAGAAATTACGTCTGGAATTCCATTAATATCCCAGTGTACGGAAATTATAGCTACAGGCTTTCTAATATATATGTGTAGTTCAACGATCTGCAACCCTGACCTACACAATGTTTCTCATTGGCGTAGACATTTTTTTTCCTTAGGGGGTGAAAGTAAAAGGTTGTTATATGCATATTTTCAACACCACTGCTGATAGTGAATGCAAGTTTCCACACCACTCATGAAGTATTGCTTTCAGCGCGTTACCATTTTTTAGTGGGTGGTTCGCTAGTAGCCATATTTCCCACAAGAAAGAATAATAATATGTACAAAACAGCTAAGTAGCCCTGAAAAATAAATTTTAAATCGGAAAAATAAAATAAATATACTTGCACTACTTGCAATTGAAATAGTCATATTTATTGTGTAAGTAGGTACCTACCTAACCTACCAAATCGTCAACACTCAACGCCGATTTACTTTGACTCAACGCTTTGACAAAGATCAGAGCTTGTTTGTTAATAGGTACCTACATAAGTAAACCGAGACTAAATACAACACATTTTTAAAAATCATTACAAATGCAATACATACCTACCTACCAGCTTCTCATCGCAAAGCGAGTTCCAATACACACACTTTTTACAGCCAATCAAAATTAGAAACTGACATTGAGGTATTTTACCGTCATTGTAAATTTTCATTTCATTCGTGGCTAGGAAGGTACACGGTTTTCATTTTTTAAACAGTACAGAATTTTTAATTTTGCCCACTGATGTAAATTATTAATCTGTGATCTAGGATGGTAGGTACCTACATAAAAATACATATACATATCTTCAGTGACTGTCTTCTTACTCTACCTTTTTATTTTATTTTATTATTTTTTCCCTGGTTTTTTTTTATAAGTTAGGCCAAATCTTTGTGGGGGGGGGCTGTTGAATAAATCCGGGAGGGCTAAGCGCCCCCAAGCCCCCCCCTAGTTACATCTATGCCTGTGCAACTTATGGAATCGGAGATACAGCCGGTTGAACGCCTTAAGACGCGAGGCGACGGCTTTAGTCTTGCGAGTTCGAATTATACCCCATACAAAGCGGCCGTATCCTCGATTCTAGAAGTCACACAGGGAAAGTAAACATAGCAATGGAAAGCTTATTTTATGCCCTACAACATTTACTTCGGTCACTTTTGCGATATCTTCTACCTAAAATCGTCTACGTCGCATGCAAGAAAAGGTCTACTAATTATTATTTTATTCACATATGGTGACGCGGCGCGGTGGCATTGCAACACCGTTTTCTTGAAAACTAAGTAAGTTATCAAAAAAATCACCAAAATAAAAAAGTTTCTTTGGTTCTTTGGCTACAATTTTCCCGCTTACTATATGCATCTATCTGTAAAAACAAAAAAGTTTTCTCGATCGAGTATTTATGCTACATTTTTAACAAATTTCGTGTCACCAACTTTCTTTAAAAATATTACTGATGACACGTAATTTTTTTGGAGATCTGCCATGTCAGTCATGATAAGAAAGGTCTAAATTGCCTCTTCTAAAAATTTCAATTTAATCGGACTTAAACTAAGGGAGATATAGGGTGGTAAGTAAAATTTAAAGAAAAACAAAATTTGAGATTTTCGATTTTGACGAGTTTTGCAATTCCGGATGGCCTGGCGAACTCCAAAATCCGATCCGCCAAGTCGATTAACATAAGAATAATTTTTTTTTAGTTGGTGTTATTCGCGAGTGGGTATTTTAGACGTCTTAGACATTGATCGTTCTCCGACTATCTCGCATTTTGCCTTGCTCGCGAAAAGTGACACTTTTAATCCTAATATAACAATATACTATTTATGTATTGTATGTTACAATGAAAACTACAAGCAGATATCAATATCTGTATTATAACTACAAGTGATAAAGAAAACGAGCGGGTTTCCTGGCCTAGATAACGCGGGTATGGCATTCAGAGAATTTCGATCGTAAGTTGCCCGATTCTTGTGAAATTTGTGGGCAAGGTTTTGACAATGTTTGTTTAGTTTAGCAATGTTTAATAATATTGGTAATTTTAATCACTTCCGACGGATTACATGTATACGTATATTTATTCCTAGCAGTATTATTTTTAACACTCGGTACGTTCTGAACGTAAAATACATTTACAGTGCACAAAAATACAATCTCCACCCTTGGGGCTTCGGCCCTTGATGCAAATTGTTATTTGTGTATCAAGTATCAAGGACGTAAGTTGATCTTTTTAAAGTTTTAAAGTAAAGTTTGCGGCCGAGGCACAGCCGAGGTATTTATTTATCTTCGGGAACTTCTTTTATTTTCCTAAACTGATATACATGTATAAAAGCTTATGAATTGTGAAAATATCCGGCAGTGACTTACAAACGACTTTGTTAGGATATGAAAAAGCATACAAAACCACACTGCAAGCACATGTGCCAGAAATAACAACCTGGCAGGGCATAATGATAAAACTACAGTGTTGGTAGTTTAGTTTCTACATATGCATGTGATAATTCAGACGCCAAGCAGTCTATTCTGATGCGCTCTTGCTTTATGGTTTCAGGAACACGTGATTTTGCACATACATATTTATAATTTATACATTTATTAACTATCCAACGCGATGTATTAATAATATCTGTTATATCTGTCCATGTTTTTATTTATCAGGCATAACCATTTGTTTACGTAGCGCTGGAATGTCGATCTGGTAAGAAATTTCAGCGGTTATTAATTCCATTTTATACAGGGTGGCACACGAACGTACCGTGTTCGTGTGCCACCCATCAAGTGCCCCATTTTCTTCCTCAATTTCGATATTAAAATGAAACATTTTGTGCATGTTATTGCATTTGTGGATTCTACATTATTTTAACGGTTCGTGACGCCACAGCGTACAATTTACAAACGACGAGGAGACATACTGATCGCACGGAATTAGAAATCTTGTTTTTTTTGTCAAGTTCACGTTTTATCGCAACGTTACGCTATGTTTTTTAGTATTATTTTTATATTTAAAATTTTAGTCATGTTCCCTATTGGTAACATCCTTGGTTCAGCAGTACCGTGACTATATTTTGAAAGATTTATGAAATTTTGGAATATTTAAAAATAATTGTTTTAGGATTTGATAACTGAGATAATTACAGTGATAACACAGCGAAGAAACACCTGGCAAGGTTTCAGGATACTTTGTTTCTTCCCTATTGTATCCATCCCATGGGCGCCAGTTCTATGAACACTTATTTGTAGTTGGAGAAGGTTCATTGATAAGCATGAGTCCTCTATGGTCAATAAGAGGGGGTTCAATTAGGCCTCTATATATATTTTGTAATATTATAACTTCAAACTATTTTCAAATGGTCAATGGAACTGTGATAGTTACTATTTTTTGTTTTATAAAAGAGATTGCACTCTAAGAATATTTTTCAATTATAGAATTTAGATTTAGTAGTTTCCCTTTGGGATTCTACTTATATCTCACAATTTAATTAATTTTCTTTATGTGTTAACAATTAAACTTTACAATAATATAAATAATTATCAGTGGAGCTGTTCGTACTTTGAACGCTATAGCTGAACTCTTTTTGCATTATTATTCGTAACCACGGATATATGCTGTATATAAAACAGTTGCACTTCCTTGGATACGAACTTCTTGCTTTACTGTTACTGATATAATCTGGCCAATCAGATTAATGGCTATTAATTTATTTATTTTACTTTACGTTTAAATTCTATAATTCTATATACACTCATCGCATTCACATTTTGTTGACTCATTTCAGACTCTACATATGCGCCATATCTAAAGCTCGTACAATATGTATGTATAGTTGAACGACCGGCAACCCTGACCTACACAATGTTTTTCATTGGCGTAGACATTTTTTTTTTCTTAGGGGGGCGAAAGTAGATGGTTTTTATATGCATATTTTGAACACCACAGCTGATATTGAATGCAAGTTTCCACACCACTCATCAAGTATTGCTTTCAGCGCGTTACCATTTTTTAGTGGGTGGTTCGCCAGTAGCCAGTCGCCAGGTACCCACATAACTAAACCGAGACTAAATTCAACACATTTTAAAAAATAATTACAAATGCAATACATACCTACCTACCAGCTTCTCATCGCAAAGCGATTTCCAATACACACACTTTTTACAGCCAATCAAAATTAGAAACTGACCTTGAGGTATTTTACAGTCATCGAAAATTTTCCTTTCTTTTGTGGCTAGGTAGGTACCTACATAAAAATAAAGTCAATGGACAATAGGTACCTACTTATGTAATAAACCAGAGAGCGTTTTCTGTTTTGTAAATCCCAGTAAAAAACCTAACTTATATCGTTGCATTTAGCATTTATAACCTAGCGGCCTCAAGCACTGGAATATTTTTTGGATAAAATTATTTGAGAAATGTCTTAAGTGGAGGATGTAATAGGTACCTACCTACCTCAGTACACGTCAGTACTTACTTCGAGCAGCCCATAAATCAACTTTTTTTTTTTGTTAAAGTCGGCTCTGCTCTAACACCCACTATCCATTTTTGCCGTCAAATAATATTTGCTTAAATTTTTTTAACATGCCTATCCTATCGTAAATAAAGCGAGGTCTGGTGGAAATCTACGTTTTTCAGGTTTCATACGAAACGAACAAACATGTTTGCTAACCGCCATACTCTTTTATTTCAACTCTCGTAGCGATGTATACCTACATAGGTAGGTATATAAATAAAATATTAGCAATTCCCGCGAACACGCCACTGTAAGATATGCGAACCTGATCCTATTCGATCCGAGAATCCGATCCCGATCCGAGAGATACGATTCCAATAAATTAAAAAGAGATATACTGCTCGAATATTCGTTATTGGAAAGGTCGTGGATCGGCGTTGCCGCTTTTAACTATAAAAATAGATGTTTACGTAATTGTCATATTTAAAGTAGACGAAAATAAATGTAAAAACGTAACATCTTGGCCTATAATATATTATTGTGTGCACAATTATTATTTAATAACATTCATATATACAACTTATAAATAATATATACAAATTTAATATAGTATTGTGGAATTTGATATTTTAATTGAATACTGAGAAAATTGAGAATTACATGTGGCAACTGTGCGGTATCTTATATGGGGTCAGTTAACTATACATACATATTGAATGAACTGTACATTGTAGTTTTCTTCGAGAGTCATGTTCTCAAACCCCGTTTCTATCACTATGCTTTCGCATTAATCTAATAAGTCCCTGATAAAAATGCCACAAATAACGTCGTTTTGGAAGACTAAGGGCAAGCAACACAATGATCTTCTATCAGACTATCGTTAAAGCTCAGTTGTTTTCTCCGGTGGAAATAGACTTCGTGGAGTTTAAATACGCAACAAACAGAAAAATGGTAAATTTTGAATGGCACTTAAGAATCGCATTTACATCCATCATTCTATTTGAGTCTATTTGAATAGTAAATTTACTGTGTATTTGAAAGCGGATAGGTCTGACACTGGATGTTTTAATATTAAACTTGTAGCGGTAGGTCTATTATTTAATGTACCTTAACAATTAGGCCATATAGTATAGCCATTTATAGAAAAAGTTGAGGAAGGCCTTGTTATACTAATATGTAATGAATAATGTATAAATATTCCAAAAAAATATCTACATAATATATTCCATTGTATTATTATTATGTGATAATACGTGGACGTGTGGAAATTTAATAGGACATATAAGACGAAACCAAATAAAGCGTATTTTTGGCCAACGGCCATTTACAGAGTAAATATTATAACCTATATACAGGGTAAGAAATAAGTATGGAACTAATTCGATAAAACATTCCCCGTTTTTCAACTTAAATAATAATATGGCTAATAATTAGCTTCAATATCAATTATTGATATATGCCGTATAATAGTACAACGAGCAATTAATTGTTATGTTGAATTTGTCCACGACCATTGTACATTTTTTATATTGAACGATTTTTATTCAGCTCTATGCGTTTTTGAGATGATATTTAGATTCACGGACAATCTACCATAAACTGTAAAAAAATGTAGGTTGCTATTTAAAAAATGACTATGACGTGACAGCTGTTACAAATATGGCGGGAAAAATTAACCATAGATGTAGAACTGTCTTAGCGTTTTTGTCACGAAATAAATGAGAATTTTTTATCTAATTATTTCCATATTTTTTACTCATCCTCTAGGTATATATTATATTGAAATATTGAGATATTATATTGAAATAGTATGATAGAGAAATATTTAATTTTCCTATTGGATACTTACTCTTACTACTTCCCTGTTGAATCCTTTTTTTTTGTGGACTCCAGTTCTCTGAGCATACATTTCTTAATTTAATTGAAGGATCAATTTAGACTCATGAGCACACTCTCGTCTTAGAGGGGGTCCGATTAGGCTTATAGTTTTTTTTATATATAAAATTTCTTTAAATGATTTCTTGAAAATTAAAGTTAACGAGTCATCATCATTGAATTTAAACTGTATGCAATTTTTTATTAGTGAAGCTCAAAGTTGTATTAGTTGTTTAGTATTTTAAATTTATTTCCCTGAAATAGCCAAACAAGAGAGAAGTGTGATGGCATATGATTATGTTTATTATAAGATATTGTATCCTGCGAAAAAAATTTAAACCTACTTAACTTAAATCTAATCCTCTGACACAATATTCCTTAAAATTCGCAAATTTAGATTGTTTATTACCTTGTTGTAAAGTGTGTTGATCCTTTTTTTATGTACTTCCACAAAACTTGTCACTTTCGATTACACTTGTACGCGAACTAGCGAACTGCTGCCGGGCCCTGGTGGTGGTGTCATCTAGCGAGATATCGCTGCACTGCCTCTGGAATGCTGACTGCCTTCACTGGTTCTGCGCCTTGGGATTTATCTACCCTCAAAATTTTCTTACTTGCTGCTGGGCTGTAGTTTTCAATCTGCTATCGCTTGATAATCACTGTGGACGTTTGTTTCCTGTTCTTGTTGGTATATTAACTGCGATTTTCCTCCACTGGGCTGGGACGCTACCAAGATTCTCCCTTTTATATTCGTAAAATCGACGAAATACTCTTATATATGCAGTTTTACTGCTTACTTAGCACAAATTAACACTGATTATATAAAATTATAATTATTTTTTTAATAATTGACTTTGACTAAAGTGGCTGTTGCTTTGGACGCCGTAACATTATTCTCTTAAATTGTTGTTTGTTGCACTAATTATGCTTTTACATGAATCCTTTAATTTGGACACATTTTATTAGTTATTGATATTTGATAATTATTAGTTATGACTTGTCTATTGTAATTTCACTTAAAACAGATTTTTGTTGCGATTAATTATTTAACGATAATACGTTTTTGTTTATTATTATTTAATGTATTTTAATATGATGTTCTTGAAGGTGATGATGGTTCTTTTTCAGATACACGAAACCTCAAACGTTTGCCGATTGTATAGGGAATGAGTTGCCATTGGGGTGGGAGGAGGCATTCGATGGTCAAATAGGGCCTTATTACATCAATCATGTCAATCGTAAGTAGGTTTTTGAGTCTTTTATTTATTTATTGTGCCCATTACTGACAGAAAATGTCGTTAGTTTTAGTAGTTTTTATAGAAAAAATATGATTTGACTGCACTAATGAATTGTAAGTTTTCAAAAAATGCTCGTTGATTTTAATTTTTGAATTGCCATCTTTTGAAATAGTCAGGTACCTAATTTATAAATAGTTAATAGCTAATTTTGACAGTGCCGTAGGGGCTGAACTGGAAAAATAATAATATTTTTTTTGAAATGGTTCTGCAATCCCAGTTTATCCCCAAAACTACCAATTTTTGCAATAATTTTTCTCCAAATTATTATCATTCATATAATACTCTTAAGACAAAAAAATCTTTTCTTTATAAGTAGGTTATGTATCAATTTCTGGTATAGAATAGAAACAAAGTGTCCAAAGTGTAAAAAAAATAAAAAACCCGCCGAATTTTTTTTATCTTTTTTTTTGAGCGCGCTTTCTATCGATTTTTTTTTTGAAAATGTGGAAAAAAGGCGCGCGCTTATAAGTGACGTCACATATGCTTTCTTAGTGACGTCACAGAGCCTACGACCTTGAACATGACACAACGGTGTATTAGTACTATATTCCAAAGTTTTGGTTTTGACACTTGACGATAAATAATCTGAATTAGACATATAAAACTCATCCACCATGCTATAATCGACTTCCGGCAGATTTTCTGTACTTCTTTTCGAAAATTCTGGCTCCATTTTCTCACAATAATGCACAGAAACAAAGCAAAACACGATTCGTGGAGGAACGTACAAAACATAACCATAAAACTAAGCGTAAACAGCTACAGCTGTGGGCATGGGCTATTTAGGCGTTCTGACAAATACTGCTGCCAACTTAATTCCAACTGTGTGACGTCACTCAGCGTTAAGGTCAAATGAGTGTACAAATTGATGTAATAAATATATTTTTTTAATTAATCACAGATTTATATTCGAAACAAAGTTTCAAAGTATTCAAATAAACGTATTTATTTTGAGATTTGAGAATCTAGTGAAAAGGACTCTGATATGTACTCTGCTAGCATATTTGCTTTTTAACACGACCTTGACCAAGCCAAAAAAATATGTTAAGTTCAAGGTTTTCTCCGATGCGATCTTGATATTTTACATTATTTTAAATTGCCTATTTCCATTGTATTGTAAAACAAAAGCGACTCTTTATTAATTGTGACTTGTTATCATCTGAATCTATATCATTATAATACGAGCTTCATTTTTTAATCTTTAATTCTTCGAAACGGTTTTACCAGTGGTTTAATCCAACTAAATTATCGGATCCTTTGAAAATAAGTACCCATAATTTTAGGCAAGCTTAAGTATCTTGTAAAACTTGTTGTTTTGGCTATCTATGCCTCCAGGTCGAATTGTTAAGTCATAATTTGCATGACACCATCATCAACAAATTGTTTTGAAACATTTATCAGCGAGTTGAATAATGATAAGTTAACAAGTGGCTATTTTCATGAAGATGGTGTTATTATACCTTATAAAGTGACCACACGAATGATTAATAATTTTCATGTTGCGCAATGTACCCAAACTGCTCACTCGTCCAAGGAATTTCCTTTATTATCATAGCACATTTAAATGTGACCGCCCAATAGTGGGAATGTCATAAGTTTCTATAAACACTTCTATCAAGACCCTTGATTGTCAAAAATGTTCCCCTCCAAAATAAAAAAAAGGCGTGTCGACCGTACGCCCGTGACGCAGATGCTTCAGGCAACCGGCGCTAGATGCCGCCCCACTGTAAGTCGCTCCAAAATACCTACTCATATTTAGCAAGTAATCGATTCAATCCAATTCAATTCGATTCGGAATTCGGAGCGGAAAACAATTGGACGGTAACCCGACCAGACGGTTTAGATTCAGGTTTATCTGTTTCGCTTAGTCAATGTGGACTGAGGGTTACATAGACTAATGTGACAGCCAGTGTTGCCACTGCTACCGATTTTTCGGTAGATCTACCGAAAATATGTTATTTTCTACCGATTTTTATAATTTTCGATACGATATGTTGTGCTTGCACTGCTTGCCACATTATTCTTCAGACGTAGAAAGCGTGTTTTCAGCTATAAATTTGTTAAAAATAAATCAAAGAAATATACTAGAAACAAATACAATTTCGGTAATTCTCCATACAAAATAATATTTAGGATCCAATACCTGTTATAACTTTGAAGTAAGTCGGCATATTTAATCCAAAATGGATGACAATAATTTAAAATCTTTGGAGCCGGGTAGGTATAGTTATGCCTACATACGTATATTTTTAATGTTGAAAACTATTTTAATATTTAACAACTTTTTTGTAAAACTTAATTTTTAAATTTGTTTTTGTTTAATTAAAGAGTTATACTTCAGTTTTATTTATCTTTAAGTACCAATCACTCTTATCAGTTTTTTGAGCTTTCGTTTGGTTGGCAGAGATGGCGTTGATGGTATAGATTTACCTTTTCCGTGCTTATTTTCATTTCACGGAGCATTTCTGCGGCGCCATCTGTGCGAATATTAGAAAAGTTCGGCAAAATATTACAAAACCTATTGATGCGTCACTCCATATTATTTCTCGATCGTAGTTATGTGTATTTATCTTAAGATATTGTTTATTTATAGTTCTCTATGTTAAGAAAGACTGTTTTTTATATATTGTTTATTATTTATTATTATTGCTTATTTTTATTATATTGTTTAAAGACTGTTCGCGCTTTTTATTTATCAATAATCTAAACTAAATTCCCTTAGAAAACAATGTTTTTGTACGTTCTATTAATATAACACATACTAATTTTAAATCTACCGATTTATACCGATTTTTAACGGAAGTATCTACCGAAAACGAAATTTTGGTAGTGGCAACACTGGTGACAGCTCAGTCTCATTCAATGCCCACAAACTCTCTACTGTCTCGCTCTGCCGGCTAATCCTCTCACACTTAGTCGACTCAACTTTACCCGAAGGAGCGTTACATAGCCGAGTCTGACGCGTGAGGGCCCAGTCACGCGTCAGTAAAGATAAAGAGGTTTTCACTTCAAAAATGAAGTTATGGACATAATTCTTTTAGTATTCTGTCATACTCGATGTTCAGATAAACATAACCGCTTATTCTCGCACTTATTAACATAAACATAGTCATTTTATCGGCGATATTTGGAACAAGTTGTTTTTCAATGTTTTTTTGTAAATTATAAATAGTCTTAATAGCGCTTAATAATGATTCCCGATTTAAAATACTGTTCATTTCGCGCAATTTTATGCCTATTTGAATCCCGCCATTTGATTGGTTGCCATTTAAAAATATATATTTTTGCATACCCTATTTTTATTTATATATTATATAAATAAAAATTTCTTTTCAGAATCGACACAGCTAGAAGACCCTAGACAAGAATGGCGTTCAATACAAGAGGCTATGTTACGGGAATACCTTCTCACTGCTCAAGATGTGTTAGAAGTAAGTTTTTTTTACCGATATTTTGCTTTATCTCTGGGAATGGTATTTGTTCTGTTGTTTTTTTAAAACTTTGGACGGATTTCTCTAAGAAACAAGAGGGTGAATCACAAAAAAGTTTAAACAAAAGTTGTAAGGTTCCGAGGGGGAAATCATTAGGACACACTATCCACCCCCCAACCCCTCGCCCCATGGAAGGGAGAGGGGTGACTTTTGTTTTTTGACTGGGAACCCCCATTTTTTATGGTCACATGGTCTTTTGTCTGAACTTTTTTTTATTTCGGCTTGTAGTTTTTTTAAATTGTTAGTTTGAAAATCGATTCTTCTATGGTATGGAGGTTAATGGACCACATTTTGAGAACTTCCTGTCATTATGTTAAAAAAAAAAAGATAAAACTAATTGATGAGATTTTTTTTCGATATAACATCCCCCACCCCCTCGCCCGGGACACGAGTATATTTTCTTAATTTGACTTTTTTTCTTAGATTAACAATTTGCAAAAAAATCTGCAAGTCGAAAAAAAAAGTTCAGACAAAAGATGTATATTTTTTCACAAAAAACAATATGCGACCAAAAAAAATGGAGGTTAAAAAACAAAAGTCACCCCCTCCCCTGCCAAGGGGTGAGGGGTTGGGGGTGGATATTGTGTCCAAATGATTTCCCCCTCGGAACCCTGCAAGTTTTGTTTGAACTTATTTTTTTTTCACCCTCTTGTTTTTTTAGAGAAATCCGTCCAAAGTTTAAAAACAAGCAGCCTCTTTAATTTGAAACGTCAGTTCGTAGATGATCTGAGGCGAAAACCATCAAATTCGTTAAAACATTTTTTTTGAAACGTGAAACCCATAAATCAGCTATAATCAAGACTGTTATTTTACACATTTTAAATTATCAAAACCTTTTTGAGCGGTCATTGCTGACTTTTCTCACTTTTCCATTATCATCAAAAAACTAAAATATCCCTCATTCGTACTATTGACAGGGAAAAAAAAATAAGACAGCTTCACTTGCATCTTTAGATAATTTTTCAGATTCTATATTTGAGTCGGAACTTGATCCGAACCGTAGATCTTTTACCTGCATATATTTGGTGTATTGGATGAGTATTTTTCCACTGAACGTATTTTGCTCCTTTGAGATATAATTTCTGCATGGCCTATTCCCATGGGCTTCCTTTGATATAACTGGATTTTCTTTAAAATTCCGTGGATCGGAGAAAACAGGCAAATCGTTTTTTTTTCGCGCTATGCGTTGTCTGCAACGAAATAACTCGCTAATGCCGTCTTATAGCGTATGAAGAAACGAAGAAAAAGCCGTTTGAATTTTTAAGATCGGTCAATATTCAGAGACGTTATGGGCATTTTAAAAAAAATTGTTTTCCCCCTCTCCCCCCTCCTAATTATCCCACCACCCCCAGCCTGCTACCTCATAATTACTTCATAATAGCTGTACACGTGCTAGAAGTGAATACTTCTTCTGTATATATAAAAAACGTTGTTTCCGATAGAGCCATAAAAAATATAGGTTTCAATTTGAAAAAAATGAACATATCGACGTCTTTTAAAAAAAACATTTTTTTTCTTTTTCAAAATCGTACACGTGTCGAAAAAAGAAAACGAAAATCGACGTGTGCGAGCGAATTTGTCTCACATGGCCAATAATGATTTTTTCGAAAAAAAAAGCAACTCTGGCAGGGATCGAACCGGGGAATATCGCTCTACTGCCAAGCACACAACAACTGCGCTACCGGACTCGTTGAAGATATTATTTCTAGACGGAATATGAATAATACGTTTTCGCCTTTTTTCGCTTTTGCGATACGTTTTATTAGTTCGTGAAATATTTATGCTTATATTATATTATTATTTATGCAATGTAATGCTTATATTTATTATTATTCTTAGAAAATAGGAAATTTTTATATTACCTAGTAACTACCAACTGATTTAACAAAGGGCGAAATTATCTGAAGATGTGGTCATTATTTACAACATCCATTTCTGATCTATGACAAAAATAACAAGGTACTACTTCAAGCTTCAGTTCCCATTTGTTTTAATATACATTGACATACATTGTCGTCGATCATATCGGTTGAAGAGCCCCCTGCAATCGGCTGTTGGTTTAGAGCATATTTCAGAGCGTTTTTTCGTGCTCTGTATTATCGACTACGCTCCGCTCCTGATTTAG